>JAYMTK010001334.1:0-16761 GCA_036897405.1 Pelargonium myrrhifolium | reverse complement strand
CGACTCTCATCTCACTGGCTAGATGAAAAAGACCACTAAGGAGAGCAAGAAGCGTCCAAAAAAAGGCAACCACAAAGAAGAGAAAGAGACATGAAGGCGAGTTGGACCCGGAGAAGTTACAAGAGAACTTATGGGTACTAAGTGTAGACGGATCCGCAAACCACAATCGAGGAGGGGCATAAATCATGCTAACCTGCCTGGAAGGAGACAAAGAAGTCTGGGCCCTACGGCTCGAGTTCAAGGTGACCAACAATCAAGTCGAATATAAAGCACTCATCGCAGGCCTGGAAATGGCAATCGCCATGAAAGATCAGGTCCTGGAAGCCAGATGTGACTCCCAGCTCGTGGTCAACCAAGTCAACGGGGAATATAGAGTATGGGATCCCACCCTTCAGCGATATTGGGATTGGGTCGCATCCTTGGTCGAGAAATTTGAGTACTGCCATATCTAACATATACCAAGGGAAGATAACAACGAGGTGGACTTCTTGGCTAAGTTGGCATCCCAGGACTATGATAGCATTCCCGCAGGAATGCAAATCCAGATCCACAAGTACCAGTCATTGAAACTCCAGTCAAAATCCAAGTAGTCCGAGACAGACCGAGAACTTGGATGGACAATATCCTTGACTATCTTTCAACCAGAAATTACCACAAGATTCGATGGAAGCTACCACAATAGTCCGAAGATCCGCGAGGTATTGGGTGAGCAATGAGGGCACCTTGTATTGAAGGTCCTCGACTAGAAGACCTTTTCTCCGTTTCCTATATCCAGAAGAGGCAACAAAAGTCTTGGTAGAAATACATCGTGGCCCATGTGGTCACCATCCAGGAGCAAAGAGCCTTGTCGAGCAAGTCCTTCGACAAGGCTATTACTGGCTCTCTATCAGAAAAGAAAAAGATAAATATGTGAAAAGATGCGTAGAATGTCAACTACACACAGACATTCCACGAGCTCTGGAAATTGAACAATCGTTTGTGCTCGTCACATGGCCCTTTACCATGTGGGGACTCGACCTCATTGGTCTCTTTCTATTATCCAACCGAAAGAAGTTCGTGGTGGTCGCTGTCAATTACTTCACCAAATAGTTCGAGTTGAGGTCTTTGTCCTCTGTCACCCAAGCGTGTGTAATGGACTTTGTCCGAGAAGATATATTTGCAAGAAATGGACTTCCTCGAGTTGTTGTCTCAGATCATGGCACACAATTCCAAGAAACATTTAACAAGATGTGCAGAAGCTTCAGAGTCAAACATTGGATGTCTTCCGTTTGCCACCCTCAAGGCATTGGTCGAGCTGAGGCAGCCAATAAGAGAATCATTAGAGGGTTGAGAAAGACCATTGAAGGACAACACAAGACTTGGTACTACAAGTTGCATTTGGTTTTATGGTCTCTAAGAACCACACGAAAAACTACAACTGGCGAGACACCTTTTCAATCGGTGTATGGGTCAGAAGTTGTACTCCCCGTGGAGCTTGTCATGCCTGCAATCGTGTCAGAGGGTTTTGACGAGGAGAGCAACATTCACTCTCAACTCGCAGACTTAGACTTCACAGAGGAAAGACGAATGAAGGCAGCTATAGTTCTTGCTGTAAGAAAACAAACGACAAAAAGATATCATGACTCCAAGGTCCGTCCTTGTGAGTTTAAAGTCGGGGACTAGGTCCTTCGGAAATATGAAGCCACCGGACTCCACCCAAAGGGAGGAAAGTTGGCTCCTAACTGGGGAGGCCCATTCAGAATAATCAAAGTGGTCTGTCCAGGCACATATCGATTGGAAGATCAAGATGGTTATGAGCTGGGCAATCCGTGGCACACTAACAATTTGAGGAAGTTTTATCCTGAAAAGTGAAGAAAGTGGTGATCCACAAGAATAAACACTTGTACACCCATTTTATCAATAAAGTGAGGAAGTGTTATGCCAAAACAGAAGTTCAGCTACATCGACTCACACGGCCTAGTCTCGTGTCAAGGAGGAAGAGACCTGCGTTGTGGCCTAGTTTCACACTAGGCACCAAAGACTCGCGTTGTGGCCTAGTTTCACATCGAGCACAGAAAGTCTCGCGCACGGCCTAGTTTCGTCCGAGCAATGAAAAGACCTGCGTTGTGGCCTAGTTTCACACCAGTCAACAAAGGCTCGCATTGTGGCCTAGTTTCACACCAAGCATGAAAAGACCTACGTTGTGTCCTAGACATGAAAGACTTGTGTTGTGGCCTAGCTTCACACCAGGGATGAAAGACTTACGTTGTGGCCTAGCTTCACACCAAGCATGGAAAGACCTGCGTTGTGGCCTAGCTTCACACCAGGCACGAAAGACTTGCATCCCACACCAAGCATGAAAGACTTGCGTCGTGGCCTAGTCTCACACCAGGCAAGAAAGTCTCACACGCGGCCTCGACCCATGTCGAGCAAATTTTCATTTTAGGTGAAATCAAGACATGGATAATCTGGAGTCAATCTCAAAATATGATCAACCCCAAGATGAGGGGGGGGGGGGCAGGAACAGAATGGAAGATATCAGACAAAAGATATGCCAGCCCTAAAGTCCACAGACTCCAACTATTGGTTCACAATAAATTATGAACCAACTCGAGGGGGGAAGTAGGGGGTATAACCCCGCATTCATAGGCATTTTGGCATTTTAAAAATTCACACACAGAGATAATATCAAAGGAATTCAGAGTCATTCAAAAGTTCAGATTTAGAAACAAAATCAAAAGCAAGGTCAAAGGCAAAATAGATACGCAGCACAAATAGCCAAAAACAAAAGATCCAGAATATTGTCAGAATTACAAAAGCCATCAGGGCCGAAAGTTTCCAAGAACATCAACAAAAATCACAAGCAGTTATCATAAGGAAGTTTCAATATTGTCGGTGGTACTGTTCTTTTCCCTTTCTCGAAGAATGGGAGTTGGAGTGTCTTGTAGGGCGAGACTGAGAATGAGAGCGGCTATCGGTTTTCCTTGATTGTGAGGGAGGATCAGTTTTAGTTCTTCCAGGTTGGGAAGGAGGATCTTCTGGAAAAATAGCAAGATCGGCTATGGGAGCAATAGGAGGGTCGATCATCTGTCGTCGACCAGAGATTTGATATCGTGAACTTTCGAGCGCGGCGACACCCGTATACATGTTGCACATGCTCAACTAATTGTCGTTCCACATTCTAGCATTTTTAGAGCCCGCAACCTCTTCTCGAGTCGGGAAAATATAAGTATCACCCTTCCAAAGGGTTCTGAACGTGCGCGAAGTGTCAATGAAAGGCGACATCCAGGGAGTTGCCCTTACCTGCCGTAGATCAAATTCCCTAGACAAGAGGATCTCTTCCAGCGAGAAAGGAAACCAAGCATGAAATTTCCGAAGGGAAGGATGAGCAAACACGCCGCAGAACCACCTCTGGATTTGTTCGTTGAGAACGCCTTCGCTAGCAGCTAGTTGAGCTAGGCTATTACGGCCTTTGGACTGACCGATAAGGCATTCAATTTCTAATTGAATCCTTAATTGGTTCGGAGTTACGGTATGTGAACTCAAAGCTCACTTGAGCAACGTTTTAACCTGGTCCAAATAAGTGAGGTCATGAAGAAGAACAAGGAATCAAGGAAAATAGCACAAATAAATGATTGAAAAAATTTGACATACCTCTACCAGGAGCATTTTGGTAGCGGTCAGTTCGGACCCTTGTCAGCAAGATCCTTAGATAGACCAGCTAGTTGGTGTTCCGATGAAGATTTGAGAGAAGCAAGTTGTGCATTCTTATCCTCCATCACCCGCATCTGCATGGCCACTTTGGAAGAGAGCATCTCTACCTTCGTCTCCAATGCACCAATGCTCCGGGACCTCTCATCCAGAATCCTGGCCATGGTTGTCATATCAAGAGGAATGTGCGTAGAAGACTCTTCTAGTTCTTTCCTTAGGTCGGCCACCTAGGACTCAGCTCAATGGGAAGATTCTTCAAGCTCTCTCTTCAGTTCTGCTACCTTGAGTTCCAGAACGGCGATATGATTTTCCTTCTCCATCAACTTCCCTTCAGCACAGAGTAGCTTACCCCCAAATCCTCCGTCATTGCGGCCATCTCTGCCTGGTACTTCAATGCCTCTGTCTGCATCATCTTCTTGAACTTTCTCACAAACAGGGCTTTATCTTTGTTATGCTGGGCAGTCAGCTCCTCCATGTTCTTCTGGATGTCTTCCTTCAAAGCATTCCTTTTGCGCTCGTTGGCGCAAAGAGCATCAAAGAAAGTGAAAGTAGCTTGGTTCACCTTGGCGCCATTCTGCAACCACTAAAGACAAGGGAAAATGCGATTCAGTATACAAAAGAAAAAAAAGGAAGAAGATCAAGTTAAAATACGTACCCCTGCTGCGAAGTCCTCCATGCGAGACACACGGCTTCGAAGGGAGTCCACACTCTCTGCCTCATAAGCAGCTTGAATTAATTCGTCGTCAGAAATGTGATCCTTCCCACTTCTGTCAGTCAGCAAAAGGAATGGAGAAGGCAAAATAGTGGGGAGAGAAGCATCCAGGGCCACTCGAGAACTCTCACCTCCGGATTGAGGGGTCTCGAGGTGTTGGCCATCCCTCATATCTTCCAAACATTTTTTTCTTTTCTCTTTTTCTCCTTCATCGGCAAAAGAAGAGCAGAGTTCTGACTTCCACTTCATCAGTACACGCCGGCCCAAATGCAGAACCCTGGGTGGGAATCGCGCCTTCATCAGTCTGAATTGGGGGAGTGCTACACCCCTCAATCCCATCTACTTCCATAGGGTCATCTACCCTAACTTCTTTATTTCCAACTTCCTTATTTCCAACTTCTTCGTTACCAACAATCTCTTCACCAACCACAACACCGTCACCACCAACTTCCCTAACATCAATTACTTCCTGAGTCTCACCTTCTTCCACATCTTTCCCATCCCTACCTACTTCATCAATACCATCACCATCAACTGCAATATCTCATACCACATCAATCATTTCCTCAGTATCCCCTCATTTCTTTCTTCAGGCAGTATCCCTTCCACTCCAACGGGCCTACCTTCTTTAGGCGTCGTGGTTGGCATCTCATTAACCTCAATAACAATATACACAACGTCAACTCTCTTTGTACCTTCATTGGGGATTCTCTCGGTTTCTTCTTCAGTAGCACCTGCATTAGCAGCGGCAAGTTGGGCTATTTCAGTAATAGACCTAAAATCATCATCGTCAACCTCGTTATATTTATCTACACCACCAAAACCAATGGGTTGGTTCTCCTCAGGTACTTCCTCGTCGACCCTGGTCTTTCCCATGAACTGCACAACCTCTGCGGCGGGTGTTTCTTTTTCCTGCTCCGGAAGGAAGGGGAGAGTCCTCAGCCTCAGCCTCAGATGGAATTGAAATGGTAACCGAGCTGGGGACAGACTCGGGAGTGAGCCCAGTTGGAGATTGAGGAGTGGGAGTAACAGGAGTTTTCATGCACATCATTTTTCTCATAGTGGTAGCGGAAGCTTTACCTTTCCCCGGTTTAGTCCCAATCTTTGGACTTGCCTTGGCAACTTTCGAAGTTTTCTTGGCAGGAGATCCTATTTGGATATCACCCCCTCTTTTCCTCTTCCTTGAAGATTTGGCAGAAACAACCTCGGGTTGGGATTCTTCCTCCTCCTCAATTTCTTCACTTGCTTCCTGCGCTTGCTTACCTTTTTTACGGCAAGGAGGGGGCGCAGAGACCACGGGGATGAAATACTTAATCTTAAGATCTTTCAAGTATTTCCTCCTATTTCCCTCTCACTCAACGTTCAGCACTTGACGACCCAGCCAGGTCCACTACTCCTCAAAAGCAGAATCTGGATGAACGAGAAAAACAAATGAATAAGTACTCGAAACGAAAGAAGTCAGACACAAAGATGAAGAGAAACAACTAATACAAAACCTTCAACTTCTTCTATAGTATCCCAACAGACGCAATTGGCGCACTTAGTATAAAACACGGGGTTTTGATAGTCTCTGTGTATCCTCCACAACATATTCTTCTGGTTAGCTCTAAGGATCACCAGGCGCTTTATCTTGGCATCCCCAAGACAATGAGCTCCATAGTACGCCTGAATGTCCCTCTTCAGAAGGAAGCTGGAGTCAAAACAGACACCACCAGACAGTTGTTTCTTCAGCAAGTCGGCCAACGCCTTGTCATTAGGATCAGTCAGCATAACTCTAACCTTGGCTGGAGAAACATCAGGATCCACGAACACTGGGAACTCCCCAACCTCTCTTGGAGTAAACAAAGAATTTTCTCACAATATAACCCTTGAATTTATCTGGTGGAGTATCAAACAACTTGACAGTGTCAGGTCTCCATTTGAATTTCATGGAGCGGCTGCTGGGCCAGGCTCTGACATTGAACCAGTCGAAGAAGGTAAGAACTGAAGGCTCTTTACCCAGAAGGCGACAGGCGGTAGCAAACAAAACCATCTTTCGGATCTCCTCCGAATGGATGTCTGACAGAGACGAATTCATAAAAGTAAGGACACTTTCTATGAACGGATTGATCAGGAGCGTGAGGCCAACCTCGAAGAAGGCCCAATAGAAGACCATCTCCTCCTTAGAGGGCTTATCGCTCGTCTTTGTTAGGACGCGGGCAAGATATCATTCAGAATCTATCCCAATCTCTAAGAAGAGCTTATCAACTTTTCCCTGGGAAAGCTTGGCAGTGGGGTGAACCTCTTAAGAACCTGTCAAGCAGAAGAGCTCCGTTTTACCAGTCATCATGGGGATAAGAGGATGCTTGTGAAAGCTCGTCTTATCGTTGTCCTCTAGATCATCCTTCAGGATCAACATAGACTCCAGAGGTAGAGCAATCCTCTCGGTTAGAGGGCGCTGCACTTGTAGTTGATTGGCCGCATTGTTAACGGGTGGATTGAGAGATCTATGACTACTTCCCGTAGACCATTCGGAAGAAAGGGATGGAACCCAGCTGTTGGGATCGACGAAATCATGATCCGACGTCATAGAACCCTCGGCCAGAACAGGTGTCGAAGACCCAATTGGAAGGCGCCTTGAAGATTCCTGGACAGGAGATGAAGCAGTCGAACCTCAAGTGATAACTATTGTATACCTAACAGTCAAGAATTAAAGACATCAGGAGAAGTTCAAGGAAGAGAAGTCCGAAAAGCGGATATCATCAGAGACCAGAACCATCGACTCCGTAATTGAAGACAACTCTTCAATTGACATCATGGAACTCTAAAAAGCGATGAAGTCTAAAATAGGAGGACTATGCTCTTTACTCCGCTTCGGTCAACTTAAGACAAAACCTCAAGGAAACGAAATGAAGTCCAGAACCTGGGAGCAACAAGACAGTTCAGCAGAGTACGCATGATATTTATAAAAGTTGATGCTCATCAATAGAATATTCTAAGTCGCAACCAAGAGCAGGATATACGTAAAAATAGGGAGACAAACATATCAAGAGCATCAACAAAAAAAATGAATATTCATGTTATATTAATATTCAGAAGGATTTATACACCAACAAAGAGCATGCCTCAAAACCAATGAAGAAAAGCATGCGATATCATTGAAGATCACAAAATCCTATCTACCACACATTTGCAAAAAATTCCTTTACAAGGAAGCTACTCCAAGAAAAGCATAAAGAAGGACTCGACTTTCGGAACTCGGCTTCGGAATACAAAGAGATCAAGCCTCCAAAATCCTAGGCCAAGCATCAATATGTATGCAGTGCTGGTTCGAGAGGAAATAGTGGCAAAAAACACGAACTGAGACATGGTACTCACAACATAAAACGACAAACGGTAAATAATTAGAAAGCAAGGGAAAAGACAATGGGAGGAAGGAGTTCATGGATGAATGCAAAATCCTAACTCGGAAGAAATTTGGGGCTTCCCAAATCGCGCCTCCGAACCTAAAAAAGAAGAGTCAACTCGCCTTCAAAACCCTAGTGGGGACCACGACGGACCCACTAACGGCTAGGCGAGATCCAGTTCAGTGTTTCGCACCAAAACCCTCTCGGAAGGGGAAGCAAAGCCCTTGGTAAAGTTAACGCCCCCGAAGGTTCACGGCGGAGAAACGATTACTAGAAACCCTAACAATAAGGGTGAGAAACTACCCTAAGGCAGTCACCATCTCAATGCTACTGGGCAAAGCAAAACCCAAGTGAAAGAGGTTAAAACTCCAAGACCAGGAAAGCAGAAAACAGTAAGGGAAGCCTGAAGTTTAAGGAACTCCATGGAAGTCTAAGGAAAGACAAGTAAAGAAGAGACATGAAGAAATAATACATTTGGGCGAAAGAAGCTGGAGTTGTTAAGGTCGTGAAAAGCCGGTGTGGCGAAGACCTCAAAAGCTCTAGACGACGATGATGGTGGTCAAAAAAGGCAAGCAGGCTTTCTCTTTCGAAATCTCTGGTTTTCTTTCTTCGTTGAACTCTCGCTTCAGATGATCACAAAGAGAGAAGAAAAACGAAGATATAAGAGAAGAGTTTTTGAAAGAATAGGAAAGGATCGGTGTGACATGGAGCATCAAAAACTGTGCACATCTCCCATCCACCGTTGAAAAAATATGATGGAAGATCCATCCGTTGGATCATGGCAGAGTCTGTCGTATGAATACGGCGCACACAACCCTGGCCAATTAAATGAATGCGTAGTGGAGAGAGGAAGGGAACGTGATCAAGTACGGTCAGAAACAACCCCACAAAATACTATCACCTCTTCACCAATGAGGAGCCGAGAATCGCATGAGACAAAATTATAAAATATTCAGAAGTCTTGGAAAAGACGAAAGGCTAAAAATGACACCAGCAAGTACTCATGACAAAAAATGCGTGCAGAAAATGAAAAGTCTTGGACAAGACAATTGGGAACTCGGATGAAATCAAGTCTGAAGCATCTGAAGGAAAATCGAGAAGACAATGAGACTCAGTACATCCAATCGAGCAATCTCGACTCCGAGCAATAGTGATAAATCAATATTACTTGGCGTGGAGGGCAACTGATGCTACCTAAAAAATCGTTAGCTCAAAGAGCCAATGAGAAGATGACACGTGGCACTCATGGCACGTCAGCATATCATCTGGAGCTTGGGTTTTGCGCCTCACTTTGACCCAAGACCCGGGACTTAGATACTTGGAAAAATCAAGCGCGTGGCTTCTAAGTTAAGGAGAAAAGCCGTATGAGTTAAGGAACCTCGACTTCTATGTTGTTCAATCTACAAGTTTCAGAATGTGGTCCATTAGATTAACCAATAATACTCATCAATGCATAGGATCATAGAACCCATTACAATGTAAAATTTGAGACAAAAAAACCCTTTAAAAACTATTGTCAACAAACAACTATTATCATATTTACTTACATCTCTTCTCATCTTCTTTTCTTATACTACAAATTCATTGAGAAGTGTAAGAGTGAGTTTAACAAAAATATATAATATAAGTATATAATTGATTTGGCTTATACTAAGTCATATTTATAAGAGTTAGATTCTTTTTTTTTCTTTTATCTATATATATATACATACTTCAAGATTCCAACTTGTTTCAGAAGCGTGAACCTTTTAACCATGTGTTGTTGAGTGGTTCAAACGATTTTCAAATTAAAAGCATAATAATATAATAGAAAATATTACTATGCTTTTATCCTAATCTTTATGATATATTTTGATTCGTGATACCGAAAGAAATGAAGCATCCAAACACAAAAGAATGTTATCTATGATTATGAAGTTGTGAAATCGCTGGTCATTTGGACTACTTTTTTTTTATTCTATCAGCAAACGGTACCTTTTTTATTGGAGAAAAAAGTACAAATACAACCCAATCAAATCAAACAAAAACAGCAACTGCCCAAACAGAAAACAAAACCAAAGCCCCCCAACGCAAAGTTGCAAGTTTGAAAGGAACAAGAGAGGCCTACAAAGCCAAAGAGCAAAAGCCGGCAACGGGACAGCAGGAAAAGAAGCTTGGATAATTGAAAAGCTGAAGCTTTGAATTTTTGATATGATCCCTGACAAATTAAGAGGGACATCCTGAAAACAAACGCGTTTCGAGCCAACCAAATATGCCATAGAGTGACATGCGCCAACATACACCATCATTTCCCCATCCGCTTGTTGATTGCAAGCATGGAAGGCCAGCTGACCAGCAACTGGTAACAATTCGCCGGAAAAGGCGCCACCACTCGCCACCAACCAAGCACAGCGGACCACACTTGAAATGACTAAATATAATGCAATAACAAGTGCAAGCAAGATTCCGGCAAGTTGCAAAGAGGACAAAAGATAGATTGATCGAAGGGTAGAATACCACGCTGCCGGAGGAAGACCGAGGTCAGGACGCTGTTAAGCGAGGCTAGCCAAGCAAAACTCTGCATCTTTGGAGACACGAAAGAGTTCCAAATCAACTTATGGCAAACAAAATGCACGTGGGGTTGACGAGCATAAAGGACCTCATAGGCTTTTCGGGTACTGAAATTACCGGTCGCACCTCCAAAAGGCCAGAGTAAACGATCGGCGGCCGGTGGAAAGGCAAGGGCCGCCAGAAGTTGAGACCGAAGCAGAAGGAGGGATTCATCTTCCCAAGCGTGCAGCACCCTACGAAAATTGAAGCGCCATGCACTTCCATTAACACCACCCGTGAAAGATTTAACCGAGCCCGATTTGCGGGTGCACAACAAAAGAAGACGAAGAAACTCGAATCGCAAGGATCGATCCGAAACCCAACAATCCAACCCAGCAAAAGCAAAATATTGGAGTCTAGATGTAACTTAATTCAATTAATTAAGCCATGGCTGATGAACACCGAAAAGAAGAAAATGATGGATGGTCCAACCACCATTCTACACCATAAGAACATCATCTTCAATCACAGATACACTACCACGTTATAGCAATGCAGTTCAGTACAGTACAAACAAATTTACTTTCTATTACAGTAATTGGCTCACCAAGAAGTGAAATTATAAAATAAAAAATACAATTTAAAAACAAGAATGAGAATGGGATTCTCAATCCATAGTCATTCTCGTATGTATTATTAATACAAACATTGAAGAATAAGAATCTCATTCTCATTCCTAAACAAAATTCTAATCTCAAATTACACAAGAAAACACAAAACTTATTATTACAGACGACGAGTGGGAATGGGTATTACACCTATGAACATGAACAGGGCAGGCGTGAAATACACACAGCTTTACGTGGTAATGAAGGATGCAGGTCCCAAGGGGATAACAGTATCTGGAAAATCAGTTCTTGGTCCAGCAAGAGAGTAGTACGCAAGTATATGGGCTGGATGCTCAACCATCAATGCCTCTCCAAGCTGGTCAGTGAGAACAACTCTTCTAGAAGGAATCAACTCGATATTCCAAAATGGGCGAGCCATTGCTAAAAGATCACGACCAGCTGTTGACGCTCTGTAACCTTGTACCCACAAGTATCTCAGAGAAGTCAATAGCATAACAGATTCGGCCAGTGCGCGCTCGCTAAAGCAACAACCCCTCATTTCTAGCTTTTGGAGGTTAGGACAACCTCTAGAGAACTCCAAAAGCCCAGCATCAGACACCCCAACATACCCCAGAAGCATCCACCTAACATTTTGGCTGTACTGCCCAATATAACCAAGCCCCACATCAGTCAAGCCCCCAGGACGGAGATACAGAGCGAACCTCCTTAGCTTCTCACACCCTCTCAATAGAGCTTGAACTCCACTGTCAAGTGGCAAATCTGTTATCTTGTCTTCTTTGTCAAGCAAAACTAGGCGGAAATCGCAGAGGTTTTTTAAGTAAGTTCCAATGTATTCTAGAGATGCATTGGTTATGTCAGAGACGTATACAGCCAAGTATTCCAACTCTGGGCAGCCCTGAGCCAAGGCCATTAATCCTCTCTGTGAAACTACACCTTCTTCATCCTCCATTTCAACCTCATCAGCGCCTCGCTCAATCCTAAGTCTCTTTAATCTCTTACAACTCCGAGCAACAACTTCTAACCCTCTATCTCCAATAACATTCCTAGTCTGTCGAGAAAACATTAAATACACATAACTGAAGATTGCACGTAGAGACAAGAAAATGTATAGAGAAAATAATGGCAAAGAAAACATATGGATAAATTTTGTACTCTACCTCGAGAACTTCCAAGTTGGGGCACTTCTGAATTAACAAACAATGGTCCTCTGTGTCGAGCAACGCATAAAGGAGATCTAATTTTCTGAGTAAGGATGCAAAAGGAAATACTATTGGCATTTCATTCTTTCCCATGTAGGTTAGACCCAAACGGCATAATTTGGGAGGGAATGGCACGGCATTGTATCTGTCAGGTTGTTCGTTAAAGGAACCTCCACAAAATTCTTCTAATACAGATGCAGCACGAAAGAAGCCAAAAAGATGCAAGATTTCACAATCACTAATTTTCACGGAGACTAAATTGCGACAATTCCTGGCTATTAGTTCAAGGTCTTCAAAACTTATTTGAGCAAGATCTGTCATGTAAAAATTCAAAGTTTCAAGAACTGTGTTATTCAGAGCAAGCTCGCGGAGCCAGTTGCCATCATTCTCGATGATTGAGCTCTCCTCCAAAAACAAGGTTTTTAAATTCCTGAAAAAGAAAAAATAATAACAAAAATATAAGAAAAGAGACTACACAGGTCTGACCCATTAAGACATTTCCAGTAATTCACAATCAAAACATTATGTATAATGACCATCTTCAAGATCATTGTAGTTAAAATTTCAGTACCAGGAGGAGAAAGAAAAGGAGAGAACTTAGACAAGAAAATTTCCTTTTGTCATGCAAATTGGTAAAATCATACTTACCCAAATTTCAAAGCCATGCAAATGCATATTAAACATTCTCATGAATAACATACAATCACAATTCCTAGAGTTATTATCTGAATTTAACATTTGAATGCGCTCATAGATCTTTTGTTAGAGGCTAAGTTACCTGGATTGCAGAACGTTCTGGTCAGCGAAACAAAAATGGAAACGTAAATCGCTAAGTTTTCGAAACGTGGAACGAAGAGGGTGGGCCACGCTTAATGTGGAATGAAAATGTTTATTCTAACCGATAACATTTATTTAGTAAAACAACATTTAAATTCACATTTTAAATAATAGTAATTGTTTGAATTATTAATCATATTTTTCATTGAAAATAAATGTACAACTAGGAAATTATAATATTGTTTGTAAGTAAATTAAAAAGTTTAACGGTAATAATAATAATAATAATAATAATAATAATAATAATAATAATAATAATCCCTCCATCTTAAAATGAGTGTTTTACTTTCCTTTTTGAGAGAAATTAAGAAGTTAGTGAGTGTGGTAAATTTTCTCTTATATCCCCCATAAACATGTGTTGTAACACATTCAAGGGATTAACTAGCTTATTGTAAGGATATTATTGGAAATTCATGCATAAATAACTTCCAAAATAGAAAAAGGACATTCATATTGGGTCGGAAGTGAAATTTTATATTGGTTAAAGCTTATATACTTGAAAACGTGAACGGCTTGCCACATGCCTATTCTAAGTGCCCTATCTAGAAGAGGAAACAAAATAGACGTTTGAGAAAGAATGGTGAACTTGATTATCCTCTATCTTTTATATGACAACTCCAGCAGTCCTAAGCATTATGTTAAAAGTACAAAAATTCATTAACCTTACACGCATATGGACCACTCTGTAGCTATTTTTGAATGTGCATTTAGATAAACATTAATGGTGCGTTTGGGAACCAATATTTCATTTGAAATATTGGATTTGAGTCAAATCAAGTGTTTGGATAACCTTAGAATTCGGATTTGGCTCAATCCAATAGCATTCAAAACATGCCTACAACATGAGATTTTAAATGAAACTCTTATCTTTTCATTTGAAATTATATAGTTTCCCAAACATTATATTTGTATTTGAAATACAACATTTCAAATCTCAAATTTCAAATGATGAATTTCAAATAAAATTTACGTTTACAATAACCTAAAAGAATTTAGATATATTTGTCAATAAATTCATTAATTAAGAATTCCTCAATTTTGTAAGCTATTATATAATATTGAAGACGGAGGACAAATTTATAACAAAGGCACTCACACTCACACTCACACTAAGTGAGAAATTAATTGCTTAAGAATCAGCATACCAACTGCACAAGAGAAAAGCCATAGATATAGTATCAAACAGCACAGTCTCACACCATTCACCAGAACCACAAATGACCAGGCTCTCCAAACCACATAAAGGCTTTAACTATTTAGCATTTTAATTCTTTAACTAGTCTAAAGTAACTATGCAGCCTGAAAATAGCTTTATATGTGCAGAAAAACTGTTATCTAAATGCAAGGAGATGCTATCAATACAAAATTTCAAAGTATCTCCACATAATTAAACATCCATAACTATCATACTCCCTCCGTCCCAAAATGAGTGCACTGTTTCACTTGCATTTTTGTCCCAAAATGAGTGTCTTGGTTCCAATATTATTAAATTAGTTATGCATGAATTGTCAATAATATACTTATAAAAAGTTAGTTAAGATCTCTAAACACATGATCATAAAGATACAATAGTAAACATACCACACTAACTAACTTCCCCTTAATTCTTCTCAAAATAGAAAGGAGTACACCCAAAATGGGACAGAGGGAGTAACAAAGATGAAAAGAAAACAGACCATGAAGCTGAACCAAAGTTAAATTTGGAAACAAGGTGTATGATAATCATTTTCATAGTTGGTTGAACATGAAACAACCCAAAAGGAAGGGAACAAAATACTAACAAAAAAATACCCACCTCAATAAAACAAATAGGGCCAGTGGCCCTGAATAGAAGAATGAATAGGGGGGAAAAGGCTAACTAAAGCCACTATCATATCCAATTTTAACAAAGAAACTAACCTATAAATAACAGCACAATTAGTAGATTCGGGGAAAGATTTAATGATGAATGTTATCAGAAATTTACATACAAATTAATATTTATTTTTCTTTGGGGTGAGACAGTAATCAGCTCAATCGAATATATATAATTTGATACAAATTAAAAAAAGCAGGTTCGCAGAAAATTACCTGCAGGATCGACCAACATGGACAAGGCCATCGGTAGAAAAGCCGGAGCACTTGTCAAGTTTAAAGGATTCGAGCACGCGCCCTCGAGTCTTAGCAAGTATCTGGAGATCCGAGTCCCGAACGATCATACGGCGGAAGTGAAGCGACCTCAAGCAGTTGAAATTCTCGGCAATCTCATTGACCCAGGGAGTGACGAAGCCACCCCAATCCTCCGGAATCAAATTGAACATGGCCGCCCTTGGCTTTCCCTTCAATTTGAGCGACTCCAGGTACGGGAACCTCCGGCGCAGGCGATCGGGGCGCGTGGTGTAGCAGAGCGCAATAGTGACGTGCTTCCGCGTCTGGGCGTCTAGATCGCACCACCTCTTGCACACCATCGACGCCGCGTCCCGGTCCTTGGAGTCGTGAATATACGGCATCACGCGCTGCAACACCACGTCCGGCATCCCCACACTCATCCTCCTCGAGCTCCGCTCCTCCTCCATCTCCGCCGCCACCGATACAATCCTTCTTCTTCTTCTTCAACCTCTCGACTCAGCTCAACTCAACAAACATCGACAGATCCACAAACACAAACACGAAATCAATCGAAAATAGGAAACAAATGAAAGAAATGAAACTCCGACCTCCGACGGAATCGGCGATTCGAGCGAGGCAGTCGGATCGAAGAGATCGAGCTAGCCGGCGGAGAAACACGGAGGAGCCGGCGCCGCCGCAGCAGGAGGCGCGTGAGCTGAGAAACAGCACATGAGGAAGAAAGAGAAAGTGAACGGACGGTGGGGATGATCGGAATCGAACGGCGAGAGTTGAAGAACTGTTTTGGGGGTTTGGGTTGGGGGATCAGAGAGAGAGAGAGAGCTTAGTTGGTTTGGTAGTATAATCTGAAATCTTTGAGAGCCTCAAATCAAAACAAAAGAAAGATAAAGAGCAAAACGACAAAGCTAAATACTCACTCCTCCAATCAACGTCACTGTTTTAACGAAATTACCAAAACTTCCTTCCCGACGTGTCGTTTCACGGTTCGTCGCCTCACGCTCACACTACTCCTGTTTCTGTTGCTTGTCTCTCTGCTTCACGACGTGTCGTTCATCTTCTGTTACTTATTTACCGTTTGTAATTATTACGGTAGTTTTTTTTTTCTTTTTCTTCTTTGGATCTGGTGAAGTCGAACGTGTGAATCCAAGATTTTTAGTACTACTATAACAATTTTTGTCAATTGCTCAATCAATTCATTCATTTTGTATGCATGTAATCCCAAATTAGGTAAATTACTGTTTATTCAAAAAAAAAATAGTAAGATTAAAACTTAACTGTGTTTTTTTTTTTTGGCATTAAAACTTAACTGTGTTGTTTATATACTATACATTATTAAATATCACAATTTTTTAAAATCCTGTCTACACATTTTTACATCAATCATTAACAATCATATTTCAACGATTTAATAAATAGGACAGTTGGTGAGGAAGCACTAGGAGTTGCCACCTCATCAACTCTTATAATTTGGAGCATTCTCATTGCTTCCAACTCAAATGCCCATTTATTTTTCAAACTCACCTATTATCTAATATAAATTACAAATATCAATCATTAGTGACAATCACTATTATATATTAGTTAATAGCAAAATATATTCACTTTATATAGAACTTACTTACCTCATCATATCTTCATTTTTCCGATGTGGGACACAAGTAACCTTTTATACT
>JAYMTK010001333.1:0-16786 GCA_036897405.1 Pelargonium myrrhifolium | reverse complement strand
TGTTAAGTTGCAACTGATATAACTTTATATCAGTCAACTGATATACATTTTACCCTCTATATATATATATATATATAAAGTATGGTTTGTTACTTTCCAAGGCTCCATCATCAAACTCTAGTGCGGATGCAGTTCTGAGAGTACTTCTTGAAGATGTTAGACTTTGTCTCCTTGGTTTGAATATCCAAAAAATGATTGTAGTAGCTACCATAGAGTTATTTATCATAACTGGATCCTCAAATTTTTGATACATTTCCATATAGCTGTGTGTGCTGGCAAGCTGTTTTGCAGAATTTTGGTTACCAGAATTGTGCTATGGATGATGATTTTTATTGCTTCTCTGAGTTCATACTTGTGCTGAAGTGTCCTTACCTGGTCATCTTGATTCATTTGACAAAAAGAATTCTCATGAATTTCTGCAGGTTGAGCAACAAACTGAAGAAGTTATTTTTGACCATTTGCATGCAACTGCATTCCAGTACACTCCATTGGGAAGAACTATTCTTGGACCTGCTGAGAATATCAAGAGTATCACCAAAGATGATCTTCAGAACTATATTCAAACACACTACACAGCTCCAAGAATGGTATATAACAAACTAAAAATTGTTCTTTTCTTTTGTATTTTCATTTGCTTGTCTTGTGTTTTGGAGTCAATGTTATCCTTTTGAATCATATTGTCTATTATTGATTGCTCAGCTAATTTTAATGATTACAATTGTTTATTTGGTCCTTGTTTTAGGTTATTGCTGCTTCGGGTGCTGTTAAGCATGAGGATGTTGTTGAGCAAGTAAAAAAGAAGTTCACAAAGTTGTCATCAGATCCAACCACAGCTTCTCAGCTAGTTGCTAATGAACCAGCTGCTTTCACTGGCTCTGAGGTGGGGACATATCTTTTATTTTGTGCAATCTCTTTTTCTGTCCTTATTTTTATTCAATCTCTTCCCTTCATATGTTATAGATTAGGATAATTGACGATGATGTTCCTCTGGCCCAATTTGCTGTTGCTTTCGAGGGAGCATCCTGGACAGATCCAGATTCCATTGCTCTGATGGTCATGCAAACTATGCTGGGTTCATGGAACAAGAGTTCTGTCGGTGGAAAGCACATGGGGTAAATAGATACTTTGATTATCCCTCTAGCTCTTGACATTTTGGGATGTTTTGAATTCAAATTTCTGCATCTTTAGTACTTATCTAGTTTATAATATTCTTATATCATGTCCTAATTAGCATTGGCAATTCATGAACAGTTCTGAGCTGGCTCAGAGGGTTAGCATAAATGAATTGGCAGAAAGTTATATGGCTTTCAATACCAACTACAAGGACACTGGTTTATTTGGCGTTTATGCTATTGCTAAGGTAAGGCTGCTATCCAGTTTAATGAGTTCATAAATTTCACCGAATCTCAGTTATAGGTTAGTGGCATTGGAAGTGTCTGCCTTGTGCAATCATTTGCTTTCTTTGTGTGGATAAAATGAACTGGGAAATTTTTATGCTGAGTGATTGTAATGAAAATGGTTGTCAGTGTATTATATTATTATTGTAAAGTTCTTAACTTTGTGACAATTCTGTTGAAAGTTGAAATTGAAAAAAATAATGTTCAAAAACTGAATAAATTCTATCCTTTCTCCTTTTCCCTGCTTCCATAGTTGTCTGTACTTCAAGTGATCATTGAAAGCAGTTGATGTGGTTTTGACGACGACAAAGAAACCAATATCAGGGGTGGAGAAGGATACATCTCATTCAAATTCCCATGATGTTATTTTTAGCAAAAATGATGAATTGTTTTTTTTTACAACATTTTTTGACATATTAATTTGAATTTTAAATTGTATTGAATTGGTAATTGAAGCTATTCCCTGATTCATCAATTGAACGTATTTGGAATCTTAGATTCATGTCTGTTTAGATTTGCAGTGAAAACATATGTATGGAATTGAATCATATGATAGATTCTGACAAATATGTGTGTGAATGGGACTTCCATTCGCTTTCCTTATATTTCCAAATGAAAACGAACAGGCCAGTAACCTTTTTTGACTTTTTTAATTTTTTAAAAAAACTTTTTCTATCTTGAATATAACTAGTGAATTCATGTCTGGGTATGATAAAAAATACTGTGGTATTCTTTATTATGGTAGTTTATTATTTTGTTTGCATATCCCTTGTATTGGCTTTTTTGAAGAATTTTTTTTTCCTGGTTGAATGGGAAAGCGGGCTGACAACATGGTGAATTTAGTCAGATTCAGGCTTGGACCATATGAATTGAATAATAGGAAAGCACTTCTGGAAAAAGTAATTCAGTTAATGTTGCAATTTTGGACTGAATCATATAGAAAATGAAAAACCACTTGTTACTTTGATCCATTATTGATATTTCCATTGCTCTTTTTGAAAGTATTCATTTCCCTTGGCGTCCCATTATATTCTAGCTAGATGTAATGCATTTTTTGGCAAGGTTATATCTATATATATATATATATTTTCTTTTCTTTTCCATTGTTCTATTTTGAAAGCATCCATATCTCTTGGCAGCCCAATATATTCTAGATGTGATGGATTTTGTGGCAAACTTATAAGTTCTATTTATTTATTTATTTTTGTTTTGCTTTCAGCCGGATGGCCTTGATGATTTGGGCTATGTAATTATGCAATCGATAACCAAGTTAGTTTATCGAGTCTCAGATGCAGATGTTATTCGTGCTCGTAATCAGGTATTCGTTGTCCCTCATATCTGTTTCTCGACACTTTTAGTTGGTGCTTATGTTTCGAGTCAAAGTTGACTTTCTGCATTTTTAGTCAGTGCATTTTTAATGCACTGCAGTGGCATCTCATTTATGTTTACCCACCTTTTTTATTTTTGTATAGCTTGTCTATATGCATGTAGTCCTTACCCTTGCCCCATTCCGTCATTGCCCTTATGTATCTAATGCTAATATCTGGTGATCTGTCTAGGCATTTATGATGTTTATAGAAAGAGTATGGTTCCCCCCAACACACAAGAGAGACCCATACACCCAATAACTAGTATTGAAATGTCGTGTTCTTAGTACATTTCTGTTTGTAATTGAAAGGCCAAATGGGCCTTGCTACACAATAGGTGTGGCTTCCCTTTCCCATAACCCCTCTCCACCAGACTCAATAAGATTCATACCCACGACCTCTCAGTGAGAAGTGTGTGCCTTGAACCATTGAGCCATCCCTTGGGGGACTGTTCTTAGTACGCTATACTGCAAATGTATTCTATTTATGTTGAAGCCTTTTTGTGCCTGCTATATTGTCTTACTGGTGCTTTATTTGTTTCTGATGTAGTTGAAATCTTCTCTGCTGCTTCATATTGATGGCACAAGTCCCATAGCTGAAGATATTGGACGACAGGTAGAATAGTACAACCTTTTTAAATTAATAAGTCAAGACTGAGTGAAACTAGTTTCTTGCAATTTTAGCCCAAATGACTGGTGTTTTTATGTTCAGAAATGCGTCTGACAAGTTTCCTTTATAACTTGACTTGGTTCCTGCAGCTACTTACATACCGCCGAAGGATTCCATATGCAGAATTATTTGCCAGGATTGATGCAGTTGATGCAAGCACTGTAAAGCGTGTTGCAAACCGATTTATTTATGACAGAGTAAGGACTGCAATATACCTCCACCTGTATTTTATTACCGGCTAGAATTGGAATTGATTTCTCTGCCTACTTGGTTGATCCATAATTGCTTTTTGTTCAATCTGTCTCTGTTTGGCGACATATGCAGGATATTGCAATTGCTGCCATGGGCCCTATCCAGGGTCTACCCGACTACAACAAGTTCAGACGCAGGACCTTCTGGAACCGGTACTAGGTTGCTGCCCAGCCCAACCGTTACCCTAAAAACACATGTTGCTCAAAAGACTTTGAAGGCGAGCACTTATTCTTTTGTTCCGTTTTGTTCATGTAACTTAATATAATTTTTGTCGGAAATAAGCACACGCTGTATCAGTGATTTGGAAGCTTTTATGGCTGTTCACTTGTGATGGCATTTTTTCTTCATCCCATGTTCAAATTTGGATACTTTTCAGTTTCACTTCTGTTTTCAGCATCTGCAGTTCTGGTACTGTGCTTCTTATTTCATCTTTTTTTTTCTTTATTATTAGATTTGATGTCAGTACTGTTCAGCCGGAAATAATAATGTCATAGCAATATACAGCTTGAAGAAGTTTATTCATCTTGTATCCAGTTTCTCTAACTCTAAACTCTTATTGTATAGATATATCCAGTAATTTGTGTAATGCATGTCTTTGGTTTCATACAAGTACAATACTCTTTTCAGTACTTTTAAAATGATGCTCTTTTTCCTAAATCATGCATTATAACCAATAAAAGGGAGTTTAACTAATTTAGTTTAGCAACATTATTTTCAATTTATGTATAACTAAGACCAATCGACTTGTTTTGTTGGAAGTAGTGATGTGATGAAACTTGAAGGATAAAAGTACCGAACATGGTGAGAGGGTTTGGGCCTTTATAGTAACAAATGTGAAATGATAGCTGCAGATGTGAGAATATTCTTTTACAACTAGTATGGCACTATCAGTAAAATAGTAGCTCATCATATTTGATACTAGAGTATAGATTCACCTTGAGGATGTGACTTGAGTTTTAGAGACTTTAGTCGGAAGAAATTTTACTTCACAGGATTAGTAACTCAGAAGCGCGAGGAGACCCACTTGGTCATAAGAAGAATTCTTAGAGAACCATTTGATGAACCCGAGGCGAACGTAACTGCAAATGCCACCTCGATTCTTGTTTACTGCCACTACTGCTTCTTAACTCAAACTACTTATAATCAAGAAACCTTGGTCCCGACAACGTAGAAGAAGAATGGTCGACCACTCTTTTCGTCCAGAGGTCTGAGACTTGAACAAAATTTCTTTTCATATTATGAAAATCTTATAGAAGCAAATTTGGAAGGAAGAAAAAATAGGAGTTACAATTAAATTTCTTTTCATATTATGAAAATCTTATATAGAAGCAAATTTGGAAGGAAGAAAAAATAGGAGTTACAATTCAACAACGTAATCTTAGAGTCGAATAGGAGTGTGAGGAAAATGAGAAAATTGGGAGCATGGAGCTACAGTATAGAATACTTTTCGAATGGTTTGCAAACCTTACAAGTCTGATTACAACTCATCGGTCATTTTTGAGAAAAATAAGCGATGCGACAAGTGAACATCAACATGAAAGATGATGACAATTGAAGAAATATCGAATAATACAAAGTACTGTGTTTTTAAAGAAGTATTGAGATTTGAGAGCACAATACAAAAAATTGCATTAACATCTAAAATGTGAGGAAGTGAACTCAGCAAGTATAAAACCCAATAATCGTGATTGAGAAAACATGGACGTAAAGAGTGAGAGGACAATCAAATATTATTAATGATATCTTTGTCTTTTTACACAACTCATATTATTAATTATAAATCAAACATTATAATTTTAAAATTCTAATAGAAGTCTGTAAGTCTAAGCACCTTTTTAATTCCAACACAAAAACCATAAGTCACTTGATTCGTAAACTTACTAAAACAATAAGAATATGTATTGATTCGCATTGTGGGTAGCATAAAAATTGAGTTTATATTGCATTGTGGTGACTTGTGTCTTCTCTGCAACAGTGGGTGCTCTCATGTGCTTTGATTTGTGATTCTGAACTGATTTTGAAATCATGAGTTACTCTTATAACTGTTAAAGATGGCAACTTTTAGTGTTTCTCGATTTAAAAGCAACAAAAAGAACCCAAATATATGCTAATCAGTAACTATACAAATCAAGGAGAAGTCTGCTAGTGTATATAGTATTTGTGTACTCAAATTTTAATTGAGGAAAAAATGATCCCAGCCAAACCAACGAAGAAATTTCATCTTAAGATTTAAAGCTCATACCGCCTCGATGAAGTGCCCGTCCGGATCCATTTTCTTGTTTTTGTTTGCGAATCAGCCAATTTGGCTGAGAGTCTTTGCTCTCATTTTCATTATGACAAATCTATTGTGGTTATGGTATTGAATTACAATTGTATGCCCTTCTAAGGAAGGGACACACAGACATGTGGCAACATTAGGGTTCACCCTACGCACGTGTCACATGCGGCACGTGTGGGTGTCATTCTCTTTAACTGGGTTCGTTTGTGATTTAATTTGACTTCCGTTTGAACGGATGCACTCGTTGTATTTTTCTCCTTTGATATGAGTACAATGTTGAATATGTTTTGAGGTCTCAAATTTTGGGCCCTCCGCATATTTTTCCTGTTTGTCTTTTAGCTGCAAGTACTTAGTCTTTCTTGAATTGTCTTGTTGCAGACGACTACTAAGCTATCTAGGTCTCGGGAGCTGCCCCCCATTCCTTTATTGCTTAGCAAATTCATTGATACTCAGTTAGTTTGTTTATGCTTTTTCGTTCTTCTTTGCATACGTACGACACTTCTGCGTACTTTCTTTACTGTTGAATTGTATTCGAATTTTTGATCTTCCCTTGGGGTTGCTTTGATACACCATGGGGACGACACTCGTCTGAGGCCTTAGCCTCTAGGTGCTAATCCGGCCCCCATGGGATGGATCGGGGCGTGGATGTCTTCCAGGCAACCTGCTTTACCAGCATGTATCTTCCAGATAACTGCTATTCGAACAGGTTCGTCCAGCTTAGCTCTTCTACCTGGGCTCTTACAGTTGAGCTCTTCTGGCTGTTTAGAAGAGTTGTCTATTTTTCTGGACATATGTTTATCAAATGAGTTGAGCCACCATTCAGGTAGCTATTTCTTAGCAGGCTATCTTCTGATAGGTTGCTTAACTGTTTAGCAGGCTACCCTCCAGGTAGATGCTTATCAACAGGCCGTGCATTGAATTTTGCTTCAATTTCTCCTTCATTTTGCGTGTACAAGAAGTACTAGTTGCTCCCACTCCAAGCGATGTTGATTCATAAGTGTCGCGTTGGAATATTAACTTTCACTTTGGGGAAGCTTAGTCCCCTTTGAAGAATTCTCTAATCCGATTTTCGCCAGACAGCCAGCTAGAAGAGCAGACTATCTTCCCGACAACTACTTAACAGTTGAGCAGGCTATCCTACAGATAGCTGCTTTACTTGATGAAAACAAGGTCGCTTTACTCGGTAGAGACAAGGCTCCAAGGAGACGATACTCATTTTCTTGGTGAAGACAAGGCTCCAAGGAGGCGTGACTCCTTCTCTTGGTGGAGACAGGGCTCCAAGGAGGCGTGGCTCTTTGCTTGGTGAAGACAGGGCTCCAAAGAGGCGAAGCTCCTTCTCTTGGTGGAGACAGGGCTCCAAGGAGGTGAGACTCCTTCTCTTGGTGGATACGGGGCTCCAAGGAGGCGAGGCTACTTCTCTTGGTGAAGACAAGGCTCCAAGGAGGTGTGACTCCTTCTCTTGGTGGAAACGAGGCTCATTTTCTTGGTGGAGACGGGACTCCAATGAGGTGAAACTCATTCTCTTGGTGGATACGAAGCTCTTTTACTTGGTGGAGACGAGACTCCAAGGAGGTGAGACTCCTTCTCTTGGTGGAGACGAGGCTCATTCTCTTGGTGGAGGCGTGACTCATTCTCTTGGTAGAGATGAGGCTCATTCTCTTGGTGGAGACGAGACTCATTCTCTTAGTGGAGACGAGGCTCCAAGGAGGCGTGACTCTTTTTCTTGGTAAAGACAAGGCTCTAAGGTTTGCTATCCTCAAGTGGCATGCTGGTGAATAGAATCAGCAGGCAAGATTGCATACCAAGGCTGCACGCTAAGGCAATGCGCCAAAGGTAGCGCGTCAAGGCAACGTGCCAAGGCAGCATACGGGAACGTTCATCTTTTCAGGTGAGGTCTCATGCGATCAGGTTATCCTCCCTTAGGATCAATGAGCTTCAGATTTGCTCCGCATTCTTGTTATTTCCAAGTGGTTAGCCGAATTTTTGCATGTCCACAACAATTAGGAATATATATATATATTATTTTTATCTCAAATATTATTACAAGAACTAGCCAAACTCCTTTGTGGAGAGTGTATTTTTGCTCACTAGTCTCCCCTAAGTGAGTAGTTGGCAAGCTAGGCTTGCTTTGAACTCTCATTAGCCACTCTGGAGTTTTGGAGTTCTTGTAATTCTAATCTTGTTCATAAGCCCTCTTCTTGCCTATGGTATCAAATTCATTTTTGAACTGAGTCAACTTTCCTTTTGCAAGTAGGTTTTCAATCACTACCTTGAGGTCTAAACAATCTTTAATATCGTGGCCCATGCATTGGTGGAGAATAGAATACTTCTCCACGTCTCATCCTTTACATTCTCCTTCGAGAACGACCGACCAATTCATATTCTTTGTTTTGTTGATATAATAAAAAATTTCTCCATACTTGGTCGTTAGAGGGGTGAATTTGATTCTAGATGAGTCACTATTCCGAGATTTTTTGTTGCGCTTGTTGAACGAGTTATATGTCTTTTGGAAGGAACCTGCTTTCCCTTGTCTTGGTTTCGCAAACCGTATCCCTCATATTCTATGTCTGCACAACTGGCGTAGGCGTACATGTCCTCAACGTTTACCTGATCGTTGGCTAGCTAATCTGGTACCAAGTCTTGGGCTTATGAGAGACAATGGTTTTGTGCAGGTCCTATGACTTCAGTCCTCCTTGGAAGGTTGTGCACACTATCTCATCAGTGACATTCCCGCATCAGTAGACAACCTTCTTGAACCTCTCCACATAAGACTTGAGAGGTTCACAATCCTTGCATGATCTGGACCAGCTGCATCTGGTCCATCTTTTCTTTGTCGGTTGTCCTAAAGTTATCATAGAACATCTATCTGAACTGTGCCTTAGACTCTATGCTTCCATCTGGAAGGTTGCAATACTATGCTTGGGCTGAGTCACGCGGGGTGCAGGAAAATAGCTTGAAACGCACTGTATCGTCATTGGTGAGCATCTGATTGTGGAGCTCAAAGACAATTTGGAAGTCGCTTGCTTTCGTGGACTCGTCATATGTGATTACAGGGATGCGGGTGTTGGGCACGGCGGGAGAGTTGCGAATAGAAAGAGAAAGCGGGTTAGACTCATGCTCGACGCCGACCTTCTCATCTTCAACTGCTTAGACTTTGGCTCGTAGTTTTTGCAAATCCTCTTGGATGATAACGAGGGTTGGGTCGGCGACAACTCTGACTGTAGAAGGGGTTGGCACATAAGCAGTCTGACCGCCATCCTGCAATGTTTGGAATAATGGACTCATGCAAAGTGATTGGATGAGAATGGTAGGCGTCCCCTAGCCTAACATTGGTTGGCCAAGAATACTTAGAAGGCTGCTTGGAGGGCTTCTGGAGTCATTGGACTTGGTGCGGTAGGAGCAGGGAGAGGTACGACTGCAGTCGTCTATTAGGCCTGCTGTTGTTGCTCCCTGCGCCTAATTCGCCTATTGGTGCTCTGCATTGAGTCCTTGATAATGAGCTCTTCTCGAGGGTGCATCAAGCTGCGTGGGTTGGCCCTACCTATCGACTCCCCATATCCTTCTTCAAGGTATCCTTCTATGGGGTGGGGCGCATGGTGAGAGTGCCGCGCTCTATGTTTGGTGGCGCCGTTTTGGGTGAGTCTCTCCCACACCGAAGCCCTAGGCAGGTCGCCTTGGACTTGTTGATTTTGTGCAGTTGAGGTCCCTTGTAGTTAGTTCTCAGTTGTTGGTCCCATCATTGTTCCCCCTCTAGGAGAGTTTGGAACCGAAGGGACCTGGTTGACTTCTCGCGCACGATGAGCGAAACAACTAGTGGAATGGCCGCGCCACTAGTAGAAAGGTAGGTAGCGAACATCGTTTTCATGAACTGCTCGGACATCTTCTTGAGCAGTTCACTAGCAGGAAGGGGAACGGTTGCCACTAGCATAGAGGCAATCGTCTGGGGCTGTGCAGTAGCTTGGGCGGCTAGGAGAGCCTTCTGTGCCCTCTTACGCTCTAGTCCCTTTTGCAGGTCTTCCTTCCAGTGGTCTTAATGGCCTCTACTGGAATGGTCGTCTCTCGCCCAATATGGCGACTTACTCTACTTGTTCTGCTTCTTTCACGTGAGGTGGTAGACCTCTGCTGGTCCGGAACCTTCTTGCCAGCAAACGGTTGGGCAACGTCCTTCCCAGGTCTTATTTCCTCTTCAATTGTATTCATATGGTTGTTAGGTAGAACGTTGACTTTCAATACGTTCTCGATAATGGAACCAATTGATTCGACTCTTTTTTCTGGTCAATTGAAAGTGTCTAAACATTTTCGTCTTGTCTTCTTTTTCTAGCTTGGGTGTCTGATATGTCCAGTTTCAGTCTTCGGGTTAGAGTCTTCCAATATTTGGTGGAGCAGAGCCCATATTCGGTCAGTGGCATGTAGCATGCGAACAGAACACACCGTTAAGCGGAGACCCATATGTGTGTCCGGAAAGCCGCCTCCAGCATGAGAATAAGTTTATACAGACAAACAAATTGTAAAGTAATGAACTGTGAACTTCGGATTCAATTGGTTTATGATCAACGAATCAGCATAGAACGTGATGAACACATGAAGAACAATAGAGAGGAAATTCGTGCTCTTGCAATTGTGGTTCAAATAATGAATTGAACAAACTTTTTACCCTTGGCTTGAGACTCTATTTATAGCCTTCAGACTTACCTGACACGTATAAGCGCGTGATTGGTCAATATTGGAGGTGGGACCCATCGGCTGACCGACCACCTATCCTTTGCTGAGGGCTTCGACCTTCAGCAGGCAGACGTTGGCTTGGCTCTTCTTGTTTGAGAGTTGTTTGACTACCCTGATTGTTGCTGGATATACTCACCAACAAGCTAACTGTATTTTTGGGTTTCTAGCCCTCTAACCTATCGGTCATCCAATCTTGGTTTTCCAACTTTATTCTTCCATTGTTGGGCTTTCGAGTTTCGGGTTCCCTGATAAGAGTTTCCACTGACTCTTTGACCAATTTGATGAGCCACGCTTTATTTTCTTACTGGCCAAAATACTTATGACTTTTTATGTTGAATCAATTGTCCTCCGCTCTGAATGGTACTGATTTATCGAAACCCTGCTGGAGCGAATCGTGTTTGGACTTGGCAAAATTACCGCCTCCTAATTTTCTAGGGTATGGTTGGCTGCAGTGGTGGCTAGCCGAGTCCACATGAGCCTACATGAGCCCTCATGTTCTTAAGGTGTCTTTACTTTCCCAATTTGAATTAGGAAAACCTTTCTTTTTGATTTCTTGTGAGCTAAGTTTCCTAATTTGATTTAGGAAATATCTTATATTTGTGACTTCTCTTATTTTTGCAAGTATACTCTTTCTCCCACAACTTTCCCACACTTGTGAATTTGGGAGCTCCGTTGTTGTTTCTGTAGCCGAATTTGGACTCCCCATCCATGTTAGTGCCAAATTTTTACTTTCAAGTTGGATATTGTTTCTCTCCATGCTTCCACATGCTTTAAGCTCTCTATGTGTGTTTGCATGATTGGACTCTTCCAATTTTTCTTGTATGTTGTTGCTTGTTGTGCATGACCAATTTTACTTCACATCGATGCGCTTCTGAATTTTCATGCTCCACATGCTTTCGAATTTTGAATGTTCTTCACATGTCCCAATTTTTTGCAATTGATTTTTGTTCTCCTTTTTGCATGACTTCCTTCCTCTTTTTTTTGGAGACCAAGGTTGGAAAAAAAAATAGAATATCGATAAGTCAGAGGGCTAGCTAGAAACCCAAAAATACAGTCAGCCTGCTGGTGAGCATATCCAGCAATAGTCAGAGAAGTCAGACATATTTCAAATAGGAAGAGCCAAGCCAACGTCCGCCTGCCGAAGGTCGAAGCCCTCAGTAGAGGAAATGTGGCAGACCTTGTTGGTGAACAGAACCAACAGGTGGCCGATCAGTCGATGGATCCCACCTCCAATATTGACCAATCGCGCGCAAAGAGCAGCAGCATACCCAACACATGCTTCTGAATTTTCATGCTCCACCAGCAGGATGACTGTATTTTTGGGTTTCTAGCCCTATAACATATCAATATTCCAATCTTGTTTTCCAACCTTAGTATTCCATTGTTGGGCTTTCGGGTTCCCTGATAAAAGTTCCCGCTGACTCTTTGACCAATTTGATGAGCCACGCATCATCTTATTGGCTAAAATACTTCCGATTTTTTATGCCGAATCAATGATGATTTTTTTAATTGGTGTATGAGCAAGGTAGCAGAAGGTTGTTGCAATGAAGGAGATTGGCTAAAACAAAAAATTAACTCTACCCAACTAAGACTAAGTCACAATGGCTAAAACGTCATGTATAATGAAACTAAAGACACTAAAAACCTTCTCTATCAGACTAAATAATTAAGCCAAAGGCATTGTAATCCTCTTCCTCCACCCCCAGCTTTAAGAGCACAAACAACTGACAACTATTGCACTTGTAATTTATGACGACCACGTGAAGGTTTTTTTAACCACCCTTCACCACTACCGGGTATGCCATATGATTCAGTAACAAAATCGAACGCTGATTCGAGGGCTTCGATCGAATCACCACATTCTACTTTCATGCAATCGTCATTATAGACCTCTTACTGCCCTGCACACACTCCAATCAAAAATCACCGTAAGTCTACTCTGCCGCCGCTCTGCAAACCCTAACAACACATTGACTTGCTATTAAAGCAAGTCATCGTTGTCTTAACGATATAGATCACAATTTGTTATCTGCAAACTCAAGAGATCGTTGCCGCTCAGAAAGTCAAAACAACCGCAGCCGTATAAAAACTCCAGCCAACCCTCAAAACGATTATTTCTTCTTAACTCTAATCGACTCTCTATAACTGTTATGTTATTTTAGTTTTCTTTATGCTAATAAACTAAATGATGATATATTGCTCCATTATCATTATTGTTGTTGTTATTGTTATTGTTTTCATAGATGAAAAGTTTATTATATACAATATATGTCTTCATTTTGATTTGGTCTTGGAAGCCTGCTACTCGTGACATATTGGTCATAATTTTCATCATTGAGGAAAAAATGAGGGTAGAGAGAGGAAGGGTTGGCTTTGACGGCAACAACCAATGGTGGGTAGAAGATGATAGTTCTTTGTTAACTCAAAACTACGAGGTCGTTCGTTTAATTTTGGTGGAAAGAAAATTGAAATGTTATCAATTCAGTTGTCGAGAATTGAAACATTTAAAATTTGAGATATTCAAATTCCATGGGGGATTTCAATTCTTTTGAGGAAATAGAATTTTTTTTTTAATTCTGCATATGCTTTTTCAAAAAAAAAAAAAACGAACGCATGAATTAGAAATGAAAAATACCTAAAATGTACTAATTTCCTATGAATTAACTTGAAAATACCCAAACAAACGGTCCTCTGTAATTTTGATTTAGTCATTTACTCAATACTATGAAGTTTTAAAGTTAATTGATGTAACAGTTTATATCAATTGTCAAGTAATACTCATTTTACTTTGTGTATTAACATATGAAATCAAAACACTTACCATTTGTCATTAAAAATACACTATTTGTTATACTGCAGTCTCTCTCCTATTTTTTAGGAGATTGTGGTGTTCAAGTCTTTATGAAATATTATGGTTTATTCCTAGGTTTTGGGGGATGACGGCGACAGCTAAGAGTATATGGAAAGGAGTTGGAGGGTGGAAGGGGTATAATTAACACGAAAGTAGAAAGACGAGTAGTTGGAGGTTAGTGGTTGTTTGTGGTTACTCTGGTTCTCGGGAGAGGCAACAAACAGTTTGGGCAGAAGTGTGTCAGCGACGGTGATAGCGACGACCAAAGGGAGAAGGATGCGGCTGCGAGTAGGTATTTTCTGGTGGGGATTGCTGCTTTGTGGTGGTGGACGTGATCTGAAAATGGCCATGGATGGAAGGTTGGAGAGGCGGATGCGGGAACTACGTGTTAGCGGTGTGAATGAGGTCCGTGTAGACCTTCGGACGATCTGGAGGGAAGGGTTGCCTGTCTGGGTGGTGGTTGGGCATTTCTTGACAGAGGCGCCTATCCATTTTGCCTATATGCAAGACATGTTTGTTTGCGGTGTGGAGACCGACTTTCGATTTTAGGCTTCGAAAGTGGTGGGGGCTGGACGTAGAAGGGGAGAACAACCTAGATTCATGTTTGAATTTCATCATGAGGATGACGCGATAAGGGTAATTAATGAGGGTCCATGACTTTTTAATGATTACACTATGGTTAGTAAGATCCTCGAACCTGAAGACATGCCAATAATGGTGGAGTTATGGCATCTCGGTTTTTGGGTACAAGTGAGGAGGTTGCCAGTTGGTTGCCACTAGGAGGAAACATGCAGGGCGCTTGGGAATACGATCGGTATTTTTATGGAATATGATTCTCTTAACTTCAAAGGAAGATGGAAATCCTATATTGGAATTTAGGTTCTGGTAAATGTTAGGAAGCCTCTCTGGCGACAGATGAAAGTGCGCATGTCAAGCGGTGAAGATCATAGGATCGAATTCGCCTATGAAAAACTATATACAATATGCTACTACTGTGGGACTCTACGGCATGATGATAAACACTGTGAGCTGAGGAAGGTGACTCCATGAATGGGAGTGGATCGAGCCTATGGGAGTTTTCTGAGAGCATCGACTCAAGGTGCAACTAGAGGAAGAATGTGGAATAGATCAGATCAAATAAGGATGCAGATTGGATGATGGAACCGGTTGGTGGAAGGAAGGGAGTTTTGACCCATTTAATAAATAAAATGGGTAACTGATAAGGAAGACGACAATAGTAGTGGGGCATGGTGCAAAAGAAGAGAATAAGTGGGGAGCTGATTGTGCGGGAGGGTGAATAATGGATGGATTCAGATATGTCAGACCAGGATCAAGTCCGTGAAGAGTAGGTGTAGGGTGTTTTGGCCTCTTACTAAATCATGTAAGAGTCGGGTAGGTCAGATAAATTAGTTTAGAGGGAGGTATTTGGACTAGGTCCTTTAAACGTAAGGTTTATCTGTTTTGGTACCTATTTAGTTGGGTGTGGTCATAAGCGGCCCAACGATCATGTAAGCTTTGATCGTTTTTAGGGAGTCTGTTCATCTTAAACTTTTATAACTAGCTCTTATGCTTGGAATTAATATTTTTTTACTATTAAAAAAAACATTTACCAATCGTCAATTTTTTTATTTTTATTTTAGGATATTAAAATATAGTTAACCACTAAGGGCGGTGCAATTGATTAATCCAGTTGTGTGAGTGGGAAAAGGTCTCAGGATCAATCCCCACTCAACACATCATTGGTGGTGGTGATGTAAGAGACCACTTTGGTGCAGTAAGGAGCCAAAAGCCCTAGGCTAGGGTTAAGATGCAAAGTCTTTTTCCTGAACACTGTCAGTTTCTTGTTCAAGCTTGTATAAATACGTATTGAAGGTTCCTTATGTCGTTACAAGATAGGATTTCGACATCTTTTTGTATCAAAAAATAAAATAAAATATAGGGTTACACGATACTACCCTCTTAGTTTGACCATTTGCACGTTACTATCCTTTTTTTTTGTTACACATTACTACCTTGAACTAAATAAATTTCATTTCGTCAGTTAACTTTGACGTAATTTGAATCTCTCTCATCATGTGCTATACGCATGACTTCAATATTTTTTGAAAATGTCTATTATACCCTTCTTCTTCATTGGTCAAGAACAAGTTCGCCGAAAACTTCAAAGTTTCACCGAAAAATTCAAAGTTTTGCCTGAAATTCCCAAAATTTCAAACAAAACACCGTAAAATTCCAATATCATCCAAAAAATACACAAAATTTGGAATATAAATCCAAATCCAACCAATTACAAAATCAAGCTAATTTAATATACAGAAAAAAACCCCCCAAATCCACATTGCTGGAGCTCCCGCCGTCAGCCAAAATCCACACTACTAGAGCTTCGCTCCCGTCCGCTTCTTGAATCCGCCTCCACAAACCAGATGCGTTGACCTCCGCTGTAGGAATTCGCAGACCTACTCCCGCAAACCCGCCTCCACAAACCAAATGCGCCGACCGCCACTGCTGAAATTCGCAGACCCACTCTCGCGCAAGTCTTTCTCTCCCTACTTCGTCAATCGCCAAAGCTCGTCGTTGCTCTGTTTCTCCTTCGCGGGGCTGCTGGTGTTGGCCAGAGAAGACAACCTAACCAGAGCTCGCCTCTGACTGCCAGAGCTCGCCGCTGCTTTGTTTCTCTCATTCACGGAGCTGCTTGTGTTGGCCGGAGAAGACAACCCAACCAAATCTCGCCTCCTTCCTCTTTCGCAAAGTTTTTGATTTATTTTTCTCTTTTTTTAAATAAATAATAATATTATTATTTAAATTCAAAAAATTAAAAACGAAGGGATTTAATTTTTTTATTTTTAACTGACGGTGCAACTAACGAAATGGAAGAAACCAAGTTCACGGTAGTAACGTGCAGTGATAAGACTATTTTTTGTAAGTCACAATCAAGATATGAAACTACGTCGTCTTGGGGTCTTATTCTCACGTGTCAAGAGGGGTAGGCTAATGGGTCTAGCCTAGTCTTCAACTGGGTTCTCTCAAATATGGTGGAGCAAAACTTGGGTCCGGTCAACAACCTAGGGGCCTGCGAACAAAACGCACCGTTAAGCGAAGTCCCGGATATGTTCCTGGGATATCGCCTCCGGCGTGAGAATAAGATTCTAAACACACAAACGGATTTGTAAAGTTACCAACTGGTGTTTCGTGATTAAATCAGTTTATAACTGAAATAATCAGCGAAGAACACGAAAAACAGTTTGAGAGG
>JAYMTK010001332.1:0-16791 GCA_036897405.1 Pelargonium myrrhifolium | reverse complement strand
AAAATTAATAAAGTATGAAGGGTGTTTTAGTCATTTGAATACATTGTAATTAAAAATATAATTACTGTAATATAATATTAATTTTTAACCCGCCACGTCAGCGATTCTATATTAAAAAATTATATTCTAACGGCGTCAGTTAAATCTAACGGTTTCAAATGTTAAATTTGACGAAATGTCCTTAATAGTGATGATTTTAGTAAACGTTTGGATTATCGCGGACCACTTGCTTATTCTTTGGACTAAAACTGAACGCTTGAAATGTTAGGGACTAAAACGGAATGTTTGAGATAGGTCAGAAACTAAAATGGACCTTTTTCAAAAAAAATAGAGTATAAAATAGTATGTGCAAAATGTATACGCAGCATAATAGTAACCTGTAACAATCTCTAAGTTATAATATACTCTTTTGGTTCAAAATATACACACTATGACAATGGTTCGTTACAATCCTTGTGTCAAGCTGGTCACCGGTGGAGTCAGTCCAGATCGCAAAACGACGTCGTCCTCTAGGTGCCCAGGAACCAAAATCATCAAAAATAGAAGACGAAAGCGAGAAGCAATCAATTTTTGACTGCACCGGACGCTCCCTCAGTCGAAGGAAAGTGGTCGATGAAAGAAGCAATCACAGTCGGTAGTGCCTAGACAGAGCTGCAGGAGCACCGGCCATGGATAACAAAAATGTCGTTGTCTGCGACAACGGCACCGGCGTACTTCTCTATCACCTCATTTTTCTATTCCCTTCAATTTTCAAATCAATGTAGAAGACGATCTGTTTGATCTTACATATTGTTTCTTGTTTCAAGCAAATTACCAGTATCTCTTTGTTCACTTCGCGTTTTTATCATTTTAGTTGATCGGAACACAATTCTTTTGATGCCAAGTTACTCGAGAAAAAAGAAAGAAATACTCATTTCGAAGTAAATATTTGAGATTTAATTCTCATCGTTTGTATTTAGAATCTGGAACGGTAGCATGACAGTTCGGTAGACATAATGTGTCATAGAATTCATTACAGACTGCAATTTGGGGTGTTGGGCAGGCATGTTTTTTTGTTTGAACAGAGGCTCACCTGCCAATCGAGCTACACAGCTCTCACTTTTTCCAGTATACAACCACAATCAACAGGATTTGAACTCACAATCTCAACTGAGATGAGATGCTTGGGTCATTGGGGTAGGCACTGAAATATACTGTTTGTGAGGAATTTTTTATTCTTAATTTGTGGGAAAAGAAAAGTTATGGGTTAGATTTTCTGCTGAATAAGTGGTGCTGGAGTTAATGTTTTAGCGAGCTAGAGTTGGCTTCAATGAGTAATTCATGTTAATTTCATTTTGTGGTGTGGGTGTAAGAGTGGTGGTTTCTGATTGGTGTCATGAATGATCAGGGCCTGGTTGGGCTTGTTAGTTGTTCTTGTTCTTGATGTTGCATCTGCGCAGACTGTGTTGTATGAAACTAAATGGATGGGTTGAATATCTGTGGGATGCTTAAATGCAAATCTGATCTTGTTGTTTCCTTTAGTACTTTTCTTGCATTTTAGATTCCAAGTTTTATGAAACAATATATAATTGATGCAGTATGTCAAGTGTGGTTTTGCTGGAGAGAATTTCCCCACCTCTGTCTTCCCTTGTGTTGTGGGGAGGCCCATGCTACGCTACGAAGAATCACTCACAGAGCAAGAAGTGAAGGTGAATATACTTTCATTATCTACAAGTTCTGGAGATTAAAAAAGAGGCTCAAGGATAACTATGGAACCAACTAGATTCCTTACTATTATCATATCTCATCCCAATATTCTATTTGTTGTGAACGGCCATTCTGTAACTCCGGTTTAAGGGCTTTAAAAAAACTATTTGCATTGCCATAAGCTTGTTTTTAACTATGATTAGTATAATATTATACATTTCTAAAATGAACATGTAGATATACATATATCTATGATACTATTTTTCTGATTCTTTATTTCTGATTCATGTAGGAACTTGTTGTTGGAGAAGCTTGTGCAGACTTGCGGCATCAACTTGATATATCATATCCTGTTAACAATGGTATCGTGCAAAACTGGGATGATATGGGTCATGTGTGGGACCATGCATTTTACAATGAATTGAAAGTAAACTTCTGGTGTATCTGAGTTCTATGTCAACTTGTATTAAGGTCCTAAATATGTCCTTAATAATTTTGTTTTATTTCTCTATTTACAGATAAATCCAGCAGAATGTAAAATTTTACTCACTGACCCACCTCTTAATCCTTCAAAAAATCGTGAGCAAATGGTAACTTGTTACTATGTTTTTTCGCAAACGATTTCCATTCCACACCATTATTCACATATAATCATCTCATGATTTGAGTTTGATTTGACATCAGGTTGAGACCATGTTTGAGAAATACAACTTTGGTGGAGTCTTCATTCAAATCCAAGCTGTTTTAACACTCTATGCTCAAGGTGCTCATAAATATTATTGAATGTTTATTTTTCACTGATTTGGCTTGAACTCTTGACTACTAGATATAAAAAGTTCTTGATTCCGTGGTCAATGTAGATGGCAAGAGTAAAATCAGTTTTACTGATTTTGTGGAATTTCATTTCTGAAATTGTTCATTTATTATTACAAGACTTCCTCTCTGATTTTGCAATGTGATTTATCATTATTTTCAATTCTTCCAGGTTTATTGACTGGATTGGTTATAGATTCTGGTGATGGGGTCACTCATGTGGTAAACTCATGAACTTTGTTACTTTGCTATATTTTTGGTCAAGAATTATCTTTTTCGTTCTTGTTAGGAGTTCTTTTATGTTATGACCGGTTAAATTTTAAATATTGGGCTACACATAATAGAGTGGTGTTTTACTAGTAAAAGTTTAATCTTGTTTGTAGGGTTTGACTTCCACCATTATATGCAGCTTAATATTCATATTATATTTTTTTCAATGTGGGACTTTAGTCACCACATCAACGCTCCCACTCACGTGAGAGCCTCTCATTTTTCTTTTATCGGTGGGTTCGACAATGCACAATTGGAGCCTTTTAAATCAACACTCACCCTCACACGTAGGTGTTTCCCTTTCACATGTGGGTCACTGCATGCATGTCTTTTTGCAAGTGGACCAGAGACCATATAAGGAAGTTACATAAACGGGACACCTTCAGGGCAAGACCAAGATCAATACCTGTTGTGATACCATGTTGAATTTAGAAATATTACTATTCATCTTATGAATGAAAGTATACTGGTACATATAGGCTCAATAGAGCCGCGAGCCCTATTGGATAAAAACAAACGATGTTAATAAATACAATCTTATCATGAAGATTTAGAACAGTTCTATTTATATCTCTAGGTCTGATATATTCTAATTAGATAATTCCAGTCCTCATCAAAACTACATCTTCAACACCATATTACTTTACTTTCTTTTTCCTATATATCTCATGAGAATTGTATAACTCACTGCACTTATGTAGCATTTGAAACATGTTCAATTTGTTCCCTTCAACAATTGGTGTATTATTTGGAGATCAGTTATATTTTTGAATTTTTTTACATATAATTTCTCATGGTTCCATTCTAAATACGAATTGTGCCTTTTACTTCCTTAATAAACAAAATGTGAAGTTTTATTACATCATTGTAGATACCTTTATGCATATCTGTTTTGTAACTGTGCATAGCATTCAGTACTGATACTTCTTCCTTATTCCTGTTGTGAACTCAACATTTTCTTTTACCGGAATTGAAGGATGCAATTTTATGAAAACTGAATACGCTCTTTTAAAATTGGAGCTTTTTAAGAGGAATTCAAGTCGTGGCCCCGTCTTTTAAATATTATTAGGATCCAAAGTACCATCTAGTTTAATGTGCCTGAATAGGTTGCTTCCCTATTTTAGTAGACAACTCTTTGTATATTGTGCACTCGTGATTTCATTTCAAAGAAGGAAACAATTCAAGTTGTTCATAGTTCACACTCTTGAACCATGCGGTAGCCATGTAGTTACTGCATTGCAAAACGTTATTATGTTGGAACATCAATCTCATTGATTGATTCAGGGTAGAACTGAAAGGAAATGTGGCTTGCACAGTTGCACTGTACAGTAATGATAAGTATAATTACTTTAATGTTTAAACTCCCTCCAGGTTCCAGTTGTTGATGGCTACTCATTTCCTCATCTTACAAAGCGAATGAATGTAGCTGGGCGTCACATAACGTCATATCTTGTCGACTTGCTCTCAAGGAGAGGGTGAGGGCCATTTCTTTCTGAATGAGTCAGTAAGATCAGTATGATTATCACTATTTGCTACCTCTATGTATATGTTTTACTTTGAGTAAAACACTCGAATTCATTTTTGAAGGTATGCGATGAATCAGAATGCTGATTTTGAAACTGTTAGAGAAGTCAAAGAAAAGCTCTGCTATATAAGGTAAGCAGTGTTGTGGTTTGAGTTCTTTGTTGTATTACCATGTAATACTACAATATAATATCTATTTTCTTGTAGCTATGATTATAAAAGGGAATACCAATTGGGACTTGAAACCACAATCCTTGTCAAGAATTATACAGTAAGTTATTCTTTTAGGATCTTCCGAATATTCACTTGATTGTTTTTTATTTATTTTTTATATAGATACATGTTCAATTTCCCAATTTTTAGGCATAGCTTGACCGAAGTCGCATAATTAACTGTTGTGGCAAGCACACTTCTATACTCTATCTGGTTATAAAGTATCATATATTTTGTTGTATGTGCTTGTCTTGCTGCGTATGGTACCAGCAAATATGTTTATTGTATTCTTTTGGTGATTGCTATGTTGGTTGGTTTCCTTCTAATAGTTCTCTATTTAATGAACTAAAACTGTAGATCTAATAACTTGATTAATAAGGTATTTTGTGTTTAGTTTCATCTGAATCCATTGAGATTTTTATTTAATCATTATCTTTCTCAAATCAGCTACCAGATGGAAGAGTCATTAAAGTAGGCACTGAACGGTTCCAGGCCCCTGAGGCTCTCTTCACTCCAGTAAGCTTATCTCCTTTTTAATTTTTGTATCTATTACATGTTCATAACCTACGTAATATGGTTCTGCTAGTAATTTATTTTGGTTATTTGGAGTTATTTGCAATTACAAGGCCTGTGTAATAACTTACATTTTGCTATGTTTCATATTATATTTTTTAAGACCCTTGTTTTTGGCTCTCTGTTGCTTATAAAGTGGTTCTTTGCAGGAGCTCATAGATGTTGAGGGTGATGGAATGGCTGACATGGTATTTCACTGCATTCAGGAAATGGATATTGACAACCGGATGATGGTATTACGATTATTCTTGAAATATAATTCCCAGTTTGTGCTGTAGCTTACCTTGACTATCATTTTCATGGATTTGATGAGGCCCGTTGGTTTATTGTTTTCATGAAGGCAATAAATTCAACATAAAGATTTTTGTGCTCTAAATGAGCTAATAATAATGGATTGCAACACTTAAACAATTGTTTCTTGTTCTCTTCCTTTACATTGGACATGCGTGACACATGATAGAAGCATCTTTATGCTTAATTTCTAGTTGTCCTTTGCAGCATTTCTCGGTCCAGTAACTCTTGTTTTAGATACTCCTTGGCTGCACATTTATGTTCCCCAAGTAATTGATTAGTTAGGATTGTGGATATGCTCTTTCTAAGATAATCATCCAAAAGTTGTTCCATCAATGGAAGAATTCATATTGATGTATAAATACATTACATAATGGCGACAATCCTAGCTAATAGTGGGCTACTGGGCCCAAACCTTTGTATACTGTAATTCTTAATTGTGCCATTGAAGTTTCTCTCCTTTATTTTGAATCTTAATTTACTTGATTCTTTTGCAGCTATACCAGCACATAGTTTTAAGTGGAGGGAGCACCATGTATCCTGGGTTACCTAGTCGGTAATAAAACTGAACTCTTCGCATTAAAGGAAACTGTTACCTTGTTCTGATTGTCAATGGTGTTTTTTCCTTTCCCATTTATTTTCAATAAATTAGCATGCACTGTTTATTTCATTTCTGACATTGAGTCTTCTCATTAAGAAAATAAACTTTACTTTCATTTTTTTCTTTATGAAAAAAATTGTTATTATTCTTGTGAGCCATGGCTGGGGCAGTTCAGTGCATTTGTTAACTTGCTACATTGTGGCTGAAGCTTTGTGTGCGCCACTTGCTAGATGCATCTGCCGAACTTAGCCAACCATACTAGGGATCCTTCCAATTTGGTTGAGGTGGCCAGATGCTCAGTTATGAGTAAATGATGGCTTGTAAATATGATGAGAATTCTTATCTACGTGATGTAGGTATTCCTATTGCTAGTTGCATACTTTCCTACTATGAGATATTGCAACTTCTTTGAGCATCAATTACCAGCAAATAGTTTCTTTCTTATGATTATTGCTAGTTGCACAAATGAGACAATGCACTCTTGGTTCTTTCTACTTTTCGGATATAGATATTTTTTACCCATCTGGACATTGACACAAATGACCAACATATCTTGCAGATACATTGTTTCTTATTTATGCCTTTCCATATGATATTTTAAAATCCAAATTGACAAAGGTATACTTCAACTCTTCAGTCTGGAGAAAGAAATAATGGATCGTTATCTCGACGCCGTATTGAAGGGAAACAGAGATGGGTTGAAGGTAATATCATTCTGGTAATTACATGATTATACTGGGAAATTTTGATACTTAAGTTTTTGATCTTTCAGTTTCTCTCTCAGATGAGCATTCATCGTTCACTTTGGAGAAGATACTTTGTTTAATTTATCAATGTTTGTTTAAACTTCATGCCTAAAAGGATTTTCAATTATTAAGAGCGACTCCTTCCGTCCCAAAACGAGTATTCACTTTCTTTAACAAAAAATTGTCCCAAAATGAGTGTCCATTTCTATTTGGTTAGTTGTTTGTGCATGAATTACCAACAATGTCATAAGTATAGTTTGTTAGATCCCCTTGAGTTTGCTACAACAACACATGAGGGTGTAAGGGATAATGTCCAATCCAAACTAATTTATCTTTATTTTTCAAAAAAAAAAAAAAAGAAGGAAAAGTGGACACTCATTTTGAAACAAGGGAGAGTAATACTTTCCAGCTTCTTCATAAGCAAAAATTAGGTGGCTGTAACGAGGGTTCATAAATCATTAATATATTTTGACTTGTGCAAAGTATATGAAAGAATGATTTGACAAAGAAGTTAGAAAAAGAAAAAAAAAAAAAAAATCATGCTAGTGCCGGTGTAGATTGAGGTCAATCATTTAGTGTTCTCATTTTCTATATTTTTCAACAAGCAGAAACTGCGATTGCGGATTGAGGATCCCCCACGAAGAAAGCATATGGTATACCTTGGAGGCGCAGTTCTTGCTGGAATTATGAAGGTTAACGCCATCACATTAGTTCACTCTCTTGATATCCTTCAATGCACATTTGATGGCAATAATGCTGATTTATTCAATCAGTGTTTGCCAATACATTTGTTCCCACTATCAAGGCTGGTCGGGAAAACGGCCCATCATTACAACTCAGTTAAATCTAGATCTGTCTTTTAATTCATGTAGGATGCACCCGAGTTTTGGATTTCCAGAGAAGATTATTTGGAAGAAGGACTCGGTTGTCTTAGCAAGTGTGGCCAAGCATAACATTTCACCAGTTTCATCACATCTTGGAAGTTATAACAAGCAATTCAAAGAAGCCTTCAATTCTTGCTGACCATAGGGCTCTTTTAAAAACAGCTTGACAATTTCATTCAAGTGATGACCACCAATCTGGTGTTATGTTATATGAACTCATCCTAAATTTTTTCTTTTCCAAGGATAAAACTGTTGTGTCTATGGTCTATCTTTGATTACATGAGTTCCATTGGAATTAGTAAGGTTTGAAACACATAAATAATTTGTGTAATTTCTCATGCTCTTGTTTCTTAATCCCATGATAATGTCACTAATTCTCTTCACATGGTCTCAAACCCAATATTCTCTTTGCAAGGAAGAGTAGGAGAGCTACCATAAGGCCACATACAGCAAGCAAACCTAATACACTTGGTTTGACAAGGATATGATAAAAATCAGCAATAATGTCACCTGAAAGTAGACAAATTAGGGATGCCAACCTCACCAAACCCGGGCATGCCTCGCCATCTCTCTTGCCAGAGTCCGATTTGGCTGGTAGGTTTGGTTTCATGACCAGTGGCCTAACCAACAAGACCATGCCATCACTAATATCCTCACAAGTAACAATCTCATTCTTGAAAGTTTCAAGGTATAATATATTCCGAGCTTGGGGCCACTTGCTTTCCATATACAAGTATAAGTATCTTAACCTCAAATAGAAAGAGCAGACCATTTCAAGTTATTCTCTGACAGACTTTAGGCTTCTTTAGTAACCCATGTGTTTCTGATCATTTGCTTCAGTTTCTAAACTCCTGGTACTCACAGTTCTTTAGCAAAATCTGCAGCTTCTATTATATTTCTATACATAACTTCTTTTCTTGATTTGTGAATCAGCTGAAATGGAGCACTCCAATGGCAATGCAGTTCAGCTTAGTGTGAACCAAGGACAACCAACCCTCGTGCCTCCCGCGGAAGATACAGAGAAAGAGTTATATTTCCTCTCTAACTTGGACCAAAACATCGCGGTGATAGTTCGTACTATATATTGCTTCAAGTCCTGTGAGAGAGGGAATGAAGAAGCAGGAGAAGTCATCAAGAATGCCTTGAGAAAGGTTCTTGTCCAATATTACCCTCTCGCAGGGCGACTTACCCTTAGTTTGGAGGGTAAGCTTGCAGTGAATTGCACTGGCGAGGGAGCTGTTTTCGTGGAGGCCGAAGCAAATTGCAAAATGGAAGAGATTGGTGACATAACGAAACCCGACACAGGGACTCTTGGGAAGCTGGTATATGATGTCCCGGGTGCAAAAAACATACTAGAGATCCCTCCTCTGGTTGCTCAGGTCTGAAACTCTCTTAACTTTTGCTACCATTAATGTATTATATATGCAAGAAACTTGGATGGAACTGATAGATGACATTTCTTTTCCAGATCACTAAGTTCACGTGCGGGGGATTCGTTCTTGGCCTGAGCATGAACCATTGTATGTTTGATGGAATTGGTGCCATGGAGTTTGTGAACTCATGGGGCGAAACAGCGAGAGCCTTGCCACTAACTGTTTCTCCATTCTTAGACAGAACCATAATCAAAGCCCGAAACCCGCCAAAGATTGAGTACCTACACCAAGAATTTGCTGAAATTAAAGACATTTCTAGCACTGATGAGCTCTATCAAGATACTATACTCTACAAGTCCTTCTGTTTCAACCCCGAAAAGCTCAAAGAACTCAAGATGCAAGCTATGCAAGACGGGTCTCTAGAGAAGTGCACAACTTTTGAAGTACTCTCAGCATTTGTGTGGAGAGCCAGAGCCAAGGCACTAAAGTTGTGCCCTGATCAGCACACAAAGCTCCTCTTTGCTGTTGATGGAAGGACTAAGTTCAACCCGCCGCTACCAAAAGGCTACTTCGGGAATGGAATTGTGCTAACAAATGCGGTATGTCCAGCAGGTGAGCTATTGGAGAAACCACTCTCATTTGCAACTAGTCTAGTCCAGGAGGCCATCAAGATGGTAACAGACAGCTACATGAGATCTGCCATAGATTATTTTGAAGTGACGCGAGCAAGGCCGTCTCTAGCTTCAACTCTGCTGATCACAACCTGGTCTAGGCTATCTTTTTATACTACAGATTTTGGATGGGGAGAGCCAATTCTGTCAGGGCCAGTGGCCTTACCTGAAAAAGAAGTGATTTTGTTTCTTTCTCATGGGAATGAGAGGAAAAGCATAAATGTGCTTCTGGGATTGCCTACTTCTGCCATGAATACCTTCCAGGAACTGATGCACATTTAGAGAACCAAAATTGATGCTCTGTTGGGTTTCTGTTTTCATTTCTGTTTGATTGTTTTGGTTTGAGTTTCATGCATATCTTCCATTCAAGATATGAATTGAAATGCAGATTTTTTTTATGCACATCTTCCAACTTTGAATCAGGCTATGGTCAACTTACTTCTATATGACAATCCATGGAAAAACACTTGTATCAATAATAGAACTCCAAGCAAGTACAAGGCTACAAGCCAGAGCCATAACTCAAAAGCAGCAACATTCATAATAAGCATGGATACAATTTAAAAATGTTAGTTTTTCTCACATTTTGGGCCTCAAATCTTAGTTGTCATAGCAAACCCATCAACATTATGTTTACTAATATGAAAACATATCACTCATCAAAGAAGCTATCAACACAAAGAAGCTTAGAGATGTGTAAACATAAGCACCATAATACGTACTCCATAATACATTGATACATCATAATATTACACTAAAAATAAATTAAAAATACATTCTAAACTATATATAACTTAATTGATGCGCTTCTTTGACTTGAGGTTGTAACAACACATGATACAATATCGTTTTGTTCATTCATTACTTCATACGTCTCGAAATGAGTGTTCTCATTTATATTTTGAGAATTATTAAAGAGAAGTTAGTGTGTATAATTACGTTTAAATCTCTATGAGCATGTGTTCTAACAAACTCAATGTACACTAACTAATTTATCATAGGTATATTATTGATAATTCATTTTATAACTAACTTCCTACAAAAAAAAATGTAAACTCATTTTAGGACAAAAGTACTAGACAAATAAGACTAAGAGAGTAAAACATTTTCTATATTGTTCCAAGTCTTGAAGTGTGAGAAACAACTAAAGACCTGTGGGACAAACAATTTAAACGCTTCGGATTTCTTCTGAGGTCATTTTGAAACAAAAATACTAGACAAAGAAGAGTAAGGGAGAAAAACATTTCCTATAACCGATAAAAATAAATAAAGGGCGAGAAACAATACGACGTCGTTATTTGTCGCTGTGAGAAACGCCGGTTCTCTTGACGGTAGAGTGTGACTAGCGTATGTGGAAAGGGCAAAGCGAACCCGAAGAAGCGCAACCACAGAGAACCTGGCGTTGAGTTCAGATTTAAATCTTCAAGATCCACCCCTTCGCGCCAGTAAGGTACGGTCACTACTGGAACAGATATTTTCCTGCGAATTTGATTCAATTTCCAGCTGTTTTTAGGAAATTTTAGTGATTAACTTGATAGCTTCAGCATAGATCTCTGTTTCCAGAAAATCCTGTGACTCTAATTTTGCTCAGCATATCTGAGGTACCAAAACCAATAGTTGTTTATAGGATGAGCCCTAGTTTCAATCTTCCTTGCATGAGTAAGCATCTTGTGTGATATAGAATGGATTTCTGCAGTCTACACCAAGTAAACCAATAGTTGTTTTGTTTTGTTTTGTCATTAGAGAAGAAATCATGTGACTTGTGCTGCAATGGCCTTGCTTTGCTGCAAGTGATCATCTGCATGTCCTGATGAACTTTCTTTGGCTAATGAAAATTAGCATTGGTCCACTTAAATTAGTGTGGAGGTGCAATGGTTTCTATTTCCCACAAAAGAACACACATGAGATGAAGATGGAAATTTTAGTGTATGTAATGACTCAACTGTAAACTATTTTCTAAGCTTTTAATGGGTGTGTCTACAGTCTACTACCATTGTTGTTCGAACTGTGTAGTTCAAACCGCAGTGTGATACAATTCCATATAGAAATAGTTCGAACCAGTTGATTGAACCCCATGAACCAAACCAAACCACCATGAGCCTTGGTTCGGAACAGTTCATTCAATCTGATATAAGTAAATTGATTCATAATCATAAAACAAGAGTATATTACAATGGATGGAAGAATTGTCGAATTTTGTGATTTCCCAATCTACGATCTTCGATTTCTTCAGCTCATTCTAAAAAACACGTAATTCTCCGTGTTTTTCTCCCCAAACTATCTAACTACGCTAAAATAAAACTTCCTATCCATTTATTACTCATTAGGGTTTAATAAATACTCAAAAATAGCAATTACAACTTAAACCGGATTAGGAAATAGACCCAAAATCAGAATCTGACGTTGAGACACAGCCATGCTTATGGCTATGCTTGGAGGACATGCTCATGCTTGAGGACATCCTCATGTGCTTGGCTCTGTTTCAACTTCTATTTGTTTTTGCGTTGACAAAAACTTGCAAGCAACATTTGACGGTCTAAACAGACTCAGAATGACGTGAATGAGCCCATTTTAGAAAGCTTGAAAATCCCTCTGTATTTCATATGAAGACGTCAACTTCATCTGCAATCTATGAAGAAGTGAATCCCCAAATTACCCTTCAGAAGTTAATATGTCAAAAATTGTTATGTCCACCAAATTAACTCCTTTTTTGCTTCTTTTGCTCCTAAATGATTATAAATTAAAAACTCTAGAAAAACATATCAAATCTCAGAAAACTGATATATTAACATAAAATAGCACTCAAGAGATGAAAATAAATTGAAAGTGAGACAAAACATGGTATAACACACACTTATCACACACCTGATGTTGCAAACCCATTGAAGATGGATTTGCATACTTATGTGCTTAGAGTGGATATGCAGGTATTCTATTTCTACGGTTTTCCTAGCAACCTCTTATTTAGAGGCAGTCGTTAAATTTTGTAGGTCTTTTATTGTCATTGAACTGTTTATAGTTGCTTTGCCCTTCAATCCTCGAGCAAGAAAGGAGCCCTTCTTTGTGTATGAAATATTTTGTTGTCTAGATGATTAGATTATGAAGTTACAATTTACTTGCTAAATTTAGTGAATGTTGGCAATTATTTGAGAACAATTTGGTGGACATGGTTGATTATGTTCTTTAGAGTTTTATAGAATTTTTCAACCAAAATGCATATCTAATTTTTTTTTTATAAGTATTGGAATTATAATATGTAGTTAGTTTTATCATTTTTCTAATGGATAACCATATGTAGCTTCTCTTTCTTTCGTGAATTCACTTCGAACTGATCATGATGGGGACATTTGTGTGAAATGGACCCTTCTCCCAACTCCCAAGTACACCGATAGTTGTTGGCTACTCCAGGTCAAGTCACATGGTTTGTACATGACCATTATAGATTATAATGATCATGCGCAAACTCGTGTGACTTCTTCTGATGTAGTGATGTGGCAAAGAACTATTGGTACATTTAGTATGAGACTATAGCGTCAAACTTGTACAATTGTCTGTGGGAGGGTTTTGACAATTAGGCCAATGGCTAAAAGATTGTAAAATTAATGACCACTCGACATACTAGTTGTGTCCTCCACCTATTAGTTTAGCCTTTTGAATTTAGGTAAGCTTTAACATGGTCCCACTCTAGTCATTGATTTTTTTGTTCTGTTATTTATTCGTTGCTGCTTTAGCTTCAGCCAGTTAAAATTTTTATGTTCCTTTTTATTTTTCATCAAATGAAAGAATTTGAAGTTGAGGACCATGTGATATATTAGTTGGTCCCACTTATTATGTTTTTTAGGATATTTGTGGACAGTTGTGCAAAGATGTTATAAAAAATTAATCCTATTGTAAGAAGAGTTCAAGAAATATGAATTCAAATTCCTTGCTTCTCATTAACTGAAATGTGCAGAATAAGTAAAATGATGTAGATGATGAGGTTCACCTAAAAGTCATGGTAAAGCTGAGTTTGAAACTTGTCTTTGAGAGAGAGGTGTAAGTCAATAGAATTTATGTCAATCACATGATTGGACATACATGCTCAAATGTGGACCAAGGATCATGTATTACCCATTGGTTCCAACTTTAGGGCAGCACCTATACCAGGCTCCTGCATGTTATGACCACCATGTCAGATATGGGGTTCGTTGTGAATTTAATTTAATTTATGGAGTCAAACTATTGAAAAAAAAAACAAAATTGGAAAAGGTGTATGTTAAGTTGTGATTACATATTGTGCACTACGTGTCAAGATTTGCCAACTTTCTGGACTTGATATTGATGTTCTCTCTCTCTTTCCTTGTTTATGATGACAATTCTCTGAACAGTTTGATGCTGGTTGTAAATGTTAGTTGTTATTTTTCTGGATAATTACGGATTACTACCCACCTATGATGTCCTACACTTTTTGATTTGCACAAACATTTTACTACTCACCTCTGATGTCCCAAAACACATGATTACGCTTTTTTATTTTCATACCATTTTACTACCCTATGATGTCCTAAACACTTGACTACGCTTTTCGGTTTTCATAACATTTTACTATCCATGTATGACATCTCAAAACAAATGATTGCACTATTTTTTTTATAACGTTTACACCTCATATGCTTTCACTACATCCGTAAATCCTGAACTTTAATGGATGAATTCATTCTTTTTTAATCATGATGTCATAAATATCATATATGAACTCAAAATATTATAGGAAAATCAGAAAGATGAATTGATATGAGAAATACGCTCGAGTTATTTTGGGAATGTAAGAGTATTTTGAGAACTTAAGAGTAAAAAATGTCATGTGCAAAGTACATAATGAGAGATAATGAATTTTTCCATTAAAATTGATGATTTACGGATGAACTGAAAACATATAGGGTGCACATGTTATGGAAATAAAACAAGTTTAGTAATTTGTTCGGGGACAACACGACGAATAGTAAGATGTTATGGAATCAAAAAATGTAGTCATTTGTTTTGGGGCACCATAGGTGTTTAGTAAAATGTTATGGAAATCAAAAAGTGTAGTCATGTGTTTTGGGACATCATAGGTGGTAGTAATCCGTAATTATCCCTTTTATTTAAAAATTTGGTTGTTGTTCTCACTTTTACCTCATCTCTTATCTCTGAGTTGCTTTCTATGCTTTCTTGACATGGAGTTACTTTATCCTATTCACCTTCTTTCTTACATAATTTGACTTGTACCTCTGTTTCTTGGGTCCAATAATTGAGGTTTGAATGCAAAACCATGTGGTTAACTATGTGAAATCTGTCAATCTGAACTGAACATCGTGGGAGTGTGGAATTGTGTTGTTGTTTACTGAGTGAGCATGTGCCTTGGATTTGTCTAGATATCAAAATGTTAAATATACTTTATGTTCTCTATCTATTGCAATACCTTTATACATCCAAAAGATTATTACAAGAGTCTCACTGAATAAATGACGGATAACTTTAATCCTCCTGCATCTGAATTTGACATACATGAGTTCTTCTGACAGTAGTTCATGTCCACACAACCAGGAAAATGAAAACTTTCACCAGACGGCTTCCTAAACTCTCCTTTCCTTCAGAGGTGAGTGGAGAGCTGATCGGAGAAGGGTATGCTGAGGTAGTGGAGCTTGCAAGCAGGTTGTACGAAAAGGAACCTCTTCAATTAAGGGAATTGAATGAAGTGTATTGAAAGGGGTCTTCTTAGGCTCCACAAGAGCTAGCATCTCTCTTCTTTGGCCTGAAATTCAGTGCGCTGAAGGTATAGAAACAGAGATTGGCTTGCTTCGATTTGATTGTCATCACATCTGATGTGGTTCTGTAGCCAGGTACATTGCACAGAGAAGACGAGCTTTTTAACAAGGTTGCCTGACAGGAAGATGCCAGCTCTGACTCCTCTGCACACTCAATCCCGTCAATTGACGGTATCTCTAACCTGTAAACTCCAGCCTTATTTGTAGTCCTGTTCACTGAGAATGATATCTGCTCTGCGGTTTCAGGTGAAAGTGCGTTGAATCTGCAGTCTACTTTGACTTCAGCACCTGGTTCGGAAAGCCATAAAGAAGACCAAAACATGAAACTATAATACTCTACTCAAATGTTTGAGAAAGACTTGTAGTTGGAGAATATCTGTTACCTGGTAGGAAGTAGCTGCGACTTGAGAAATTGTTGTTGTAGCAGACGTCGCAGTAAACAACGCCCATGACAGCAATATGGGAACTGGGTTTGTGGGAAGCTCTTGAGGACAGTGACACGGTGAACAACGATGAAAGAAGCACGAGAACGATCGGAAGCGCCATAGGTGCAGACATTTGGAGGAGTGGAGGTTTTGTGCGTGAAGAGTTGGTGGTGTGACTGGTAAGTGCAGTTTTATTGTTATATAGTTTGGATTCTGAGATGTCCGAATTGTGTGGTTGATGATCAAGAAGTAGCTGGTGGAGATCCAAGTGTGAATAAAAAGTGGAGGTTCTTTATCTTTTTCACGAGAAACAAACAAAGACATGTGAATGTCCTTTGGCAGTTATGGAGTTTGATGTGTAGGAGAGAGAAGTGTGACTGTGGGCTTGTGAGGAAGAGCCAAGAAATGGTGCTTCTTTGGCTTCACCGGTGGGCCTTCAATTTAAAGCATGAGCTCCAAGGTGGCTTAAAATAGTAGCTCACGAGGATCGCAGAGACTATTAATATATACTCCCTCCGTCCCAAAATGAGGGTCTTGTTTTTCTTGCATTTTTGTTCCAAAATGAGTGTCTTGTTTTCTTTTGTAGTAAGTTAGTTATGCATGAATTGTCATTAATACCCTTATAAAAAGTTAGTTAGGATCTCTCAACACATGATCATAAGGATACAATAGTAAACATATCACACTAACTAACTTCTCCTTAATTTTTTTCAAATTAGAAAGGAGGACACTCATTTTGGGACGGAAGGAGTATACCAGTTTAACTAGTTGTGTTAACTGTTAACAAGCTTGTTTCTTCCATTATTGTAGGATGAGTAAGTAAATGAGTGATTAAGAGTTGTGGAAAATAGGGGAGTGCAGGGCTGTACGGCTGTACCTACAAGGGTGCAACAAGAATGATTAAAGTCATGGTTGTGAGGTGGGCCGATCTTTAT
>JAYMTK010001331.1:0-16792 GCA_036897405.1 Pelargonium myrrhifolium | reverse complement strand
ATCATGAATTCGGACAGGTCGCGCTCTGCTCTCCCAAATTCACTTGGGTGGGTATAAGTGATATTAAATGAGGTGTCATCATCTCATTGGCTTTGTTAAGTTGCAATTGATATAACTTTATATCAGTCAACTGATATACATTTTACCCAAATCTTAAACTTTGAGATACAATGAATTTTTGTAAAAATATAAAGCATATTTGGAAGAAAAATTTCTTTATTAGGTGCACCGGCCCTCAAACCCTTGTTGCTAGATCCGTCTCTGATTTTTCGTCTTGTAAATTTAATTTAAGAGAAACTTTTAAGAAATTACCATAACAACTGAATTATAATTTTTTGTTTAAGAATAAGATTGGAACACTATTTGTATTCTCCGCATTTAGATTATAACTTTATGATCGTACGAGAATGCTACTCATTCCAAAACACTAAATGAGTGTATTTGGGAAGGTAGAGTCATTTATGGACGAAAACGTATTATCTTAAAAATCACGAGACAACAACTTTATTATTACACCAACGTTAATTCTAAATTATTTTTTGTTCACTTCGATTGCGTTGGTTACAACAGGTAGTTTGTTGGTTAAGATGCGAGGGGAGCTTTTTTGGACGAGTGGAGTACTAAACAACAAGCAATTTGATTTTATTGATCGGGAGAACGATGCATTCACCTACGACTTCACAAACGTCTCATCCGCAGGAGAGAACTACTTCACCTATTCCGTTTTACGAGGTAATTTTTCCAAGTGGGTTCTTGATTTTCAGGGGATAATATACGAGAAGCGAAACGAAGTGGAGCTAGCGTACGTTGACGCGTGTTACGGATACAACACCGAGGGAGGGTGTGAGAAATGGGAAGTTCCCGGATGCCGGATTGATCCCCCATTTGTTTTCAATAGCCCTAGCGCTCCTCCGAGGGATACTTTTCGAGCATATATATCGGAAATTGCCAATTCTAGCCTTAGCGATTGTAGATACAAGTGTTGGAGGAATTGTGATTGTGTTGGCTTTAACACAATAGGCTCTCATGCCAGTGGATGTGTTTATTGGAGTGAAAAGAAGATGAATTATTCTGAGTATTCTGGTGCATTAGATTATGGACAGTTTCTGACTTATGCTAATCCAGAATCCAGTACACAAAATGGTACGTATACTCTATTATATTTTTGAGGTTATTGCACGTAAACTTTATGTACTTTACACGTTTTTCACATGAATACTCTAAAAATTTATTTTAATTTTTGACTATCATGTAATCTCTCTCCATCACGGAATATTTTATTTTTTAATAGAATATTCTCTTTTTAATTATGCGTCATGCACATGACCTAATTTTTTCAAAAATATCAATTTTACTCTTTCTTTCTTTAATTTTTTTAGTTTAATTTAATAATTATTATTATTATTTAAATTCGTTCAAAATTATTATTATTTAAATTTAAAAATTGAAAATAGTTATAAACACAAGGGTATTTTGGTATTTTTGACATTTAACTGATGGTGAAGAGATAGAGAGCCCCGGCATAATACATAGTAGTCAAAAGTTAAAATAAAACATTAGAATATTCATGTGCAAGACATATAAAGGATAAAAGCTTAAAATAATCTTGGTATTATTAACAATGAACTAAAATGGTCCATTAATTTTAATATCGTACTATATGAAAGTGAACCGAATTAGTATAGTAATATGTTCCATCAGTTGACCATTAGTTGACTGTTAAGTGTGCTAATTTGGATCAATGGTCAACTGACCGGAATGCACTATTTCAGTCAAATTTGAGATAGTATGAGGACTAATTGGTTCATTTTAAAGTATATAGAGACCATTTTTGTTCATTTAAAAGTAGTTGGATCATTTTGCATCATTGATATAGTACAATGACCATTCCGGTCTTTAATCCTGTTATTTATTGTTTTTTGTGTATTTGTGCAAGTGCCGAAAAAATAAGTAAGTTACTTACTTATATGCAAATGTGGCCGTACCACTACAAAAGAAAAATTGTGAACTGTGACGAAAATCTATGACAAAAAAATATCATTAATAATTGTGATAAAAATCATTATTTTCATCACATTTTGTCACAAATTGTAACAGAAATTATATTTTTCGTCACAGTTATGAATTGTTGTCAAAATTTGTGACAACATAATTTTGTCATAGTTCTGTCACAAATGAATTTTGTGACAGAATTTTAGTGATTTGTGACGATATTTTTTGACACAGATCGCGATTTTTCTTGTGTATGCACACACATATATGGTATTTATGTGCAATTTTCCCTTATTTTCTCGAGTATGTGTTGCATTAATTTTTCTTTTGCATTGTACTTCTCAGTATTGAACCAAACGGTCAAAAGTGCAGAAGCCAAATCTCAAAAACAAGTGGGTTAGTATATTTAACTAATATGTACTACTAACTCCGTTTCAAAATAAGTGTCGTTTTAGAGTTCAATTTTTATTTCAAAATAAGTGTCGCTTTCTACTTTTAACAAACTTTTACACATGAACTTTCCATATTACCTTTTAGTCATGATTTTATTTTTTCTGTCTCATATGGAAGATGAAAAGTTTGCAGGGATAACTCCAAAAGTAATGATGATTTTTATGTTTTTATTTAAGAGTAAGAAGGTCATTTAGCATCTTTTCTTAATATGTGTAAAAATCTCTAAAATGACACTTATTTTGAAACGGATGTAGTATAAATTAACAAAATAAAAAGATATACTTGTAATCATCATGTTTACTTAAATATTGTTGTTGCTCATGATTGTAGGTTCAGAAAGAAAGAAATGGGCATTGTTTGGATCTTCTATATTGGTGATTATGCTTCTTATATTGGCCTTCTTTATTTGTTGTCTAAGAGCTAAAGCTTTTAAACCAAAAGGTAATTAATTAATATTTAGGTTAATTACAGTTCACTATGTTGTACTATATTTTATTTGAACTACACTACCCTCTGTTGGAATATGACATTAAAAGAATAAATGAAGAATACAACTATCAATTTAAGCTTTTAATTGAGTTGGTTCTCTAACATGATATCAGAGCCTATATGACTTCAAGGTCATAAGTTCAAATCCTGACACCCTTAAATAAATGTATAATTTCTTAAATTTTTCTATTAACTCTCTTTGGACTTTTTGTCTCTCTTCTTTAGGCTTTATATCTACTATCTCTCTCTCGGCCTTCTATATAACTTATCTTCTATCATTCAAGTCCACATGGCAATAAATGAGGACTACAACTATCAGTTTAAGCTTTTAGTTGAGTTGATTTTTTAACACCCTCAATTATAAAATTAACTATTCACTACTCTTAACTTTCCAAACATTTGCAAACAGGTTTCCCTTCTAACTACAGTAAGTTAAAAGTTGAAAAGAGGAAAATGCCCCTAACATTTCCCTACCATGCTCTTTGCACTTCTAACATTTCACTACCTTGTACTTCACTCTTCTAACATTTCACTGCCCTACACTTATGAAATGTCAGAGACATTTTCGTCTTTTCATCTTTTAACTGACGGCAGTTAGACGGAAAAACGATTTGCAAATGTCTGGAAAGTTGAGGGTAGTGAATAGTGAATATTATAATTGAGAGTAGTGAAGTGCAAATAAGCTTAAGTACATGATAGTAAACTGTAATTAACCCAAAATAAAATGTTAGAATTGTGAGATTGTGTATTGCAAAGAGTTGAAGTCTGTGCTGTGTTGATTATCTTATTTTCAAAAGAAAAAAAAAATTATATATATATATATATAATAACTAAATGTTTGTTTTTGTATTACTCTCTCTATCCCCGCAAAAGAGAAAGTTTGTTAACTTGTATATTTACTTTTGTATTCTTATAATCATGTGTTAAGAGATACCGTACTAATTAATTTATTATAAGGATACTATTGACAATTAATGCATAACTAATTTTCTAGAAAAAGAAAGTGCACATTCGTTTTGGAACCAAAACTCAATAGTATTAGGAAGTGTACATTCATTTCGAGATAAAGTAGATGGTGTTGACACAAGTTTCATATATTTTGCACGATGGAGTCAACACATTTAACGCGACACTAAGTGTGCGTATTGGGTGTGTCACAACACAATTAATTCATCGTACGTGTGTGTTTCAAAGACTGAATACAAAATTTTGTGTCATGTTAAGACACGAATTGAAAAAAACTCAAAACATAACTTCTTTTATTACAAGTGTAGGTCACACAAGACAAGATAGTCTCACCAAGCATCAAGTACAATAAGAACACTGAAATGATGCTAAGTTTAGCTCCAAAAATTAATCACAAAAACAGCTAAAAAGGTTGAGAGAAGAGAATAAATCAACAAAGCTAAACATTATAAGAAAATCAATACAAATATTATGGTGGAAGTAGAAAAGGCACTACCTCTATATATGATACCTTATGATACAAAACACAAGAAATGGAAAGATCCACAAAACCCGACCCTCGTATTCCCCGCGCAAGACGAAAAACGTCGTACCAAGAAACCCGAGAGAAGCGAAACCCGAGAGGCTTCCAAGCATTGCAGTCCTCAGCTACCGACAGCAGCTCTTGCGTTTGTGCTGTTAGCGATGGCAAGAGACGAGACAAACTTGGAAACTAGCACTGGCTCGTTGCTTACAGCTCCGGAGGCCGCTACGTCTTCCAAGCGCTTCCACGTCATTTCCCGCTTCTCCCGCGTCTCTCCCTCCTTGGCTTTGGCTTCTTGGAATCTGGCCAAGCACTCGTCGAAGAGTTCTTGGTCAGCGTCTGCAAATATCTTCCTCACGTTCAGTGTAAGGCTCTGCACGGCTTGGTTCCAGTGGTCTCGCGTGTTTTTCTCCAAAGCCGGGAAGATTATGGGTAGTATCACCTTGCGGTTCTGCGTGATCAAGTTTCTGATGTGATCGTTGTTCCACAAAAACAATGCACGCTCCGCCACCTGCAAGAGAACGATGATAAGGAGACCAATTAAGAAACAATTTTCCGAAATCTTTATAATTACTCAATACTCATTAGTCAGGATCGGGATTCAAGATGGTCGTTGCATATTATTGAAAACCATTGATATTCTAGGACTCACCATACGAAGTTGAAACTAATAGAATAAAACAAACGAAAATGAAATTATTCAGCCAATGAAGAAAAGATACCATGCTAGACAAAGGTGCCGGCTAATGCTAGAGACCTATGGTAGGTCAAAGGTCGATGATTAGCAATAGCCCCATTCGTACCCCAGCTATTCGTATCCTATCCCCACCCATAAAGAAACACTTCAACTAAAAGAGAACATGTTTTACGCACAAGGAGAGAGAGAAAGAGAGAGAGAGGACTCTGGTCAAAGAAAACTTCGAATGTGTCACCAATGAGATTACGACGCCTCATTAAAATTTACAGGATCCAGCGGGGCGTGCAGATTCATTGAGGTGGATACGGGCGAAATGTAAGCTATAGTCATGCCTCTCTCTCTCTCTCTATATATATATATATATATCACTCGTCAACTCTCTCTCTCTCTCTCTCTCTCTATATATATATATATATATATATCACTCGTCAACTTTAAAGCCTCTCCTGTAAAGGTCAGGAAGAAGCAGAGTATATAATCCACATCAATACAGAAAGTTTGAAAGAAAGTCAACTTCTTTAATTATTTCCATCAATACATGACAGCATTCACAACAACCAACCGTATCTCCAATATATTTATTGTCCAAAGGATTTAGAGTTCCTCACACATATTTCTTTTGCAAAGCTTGCATTGGATTATATTTATAAGGGTGAGCAAATACTACCTTCCGGTGTATAAAATATCACTCCTAAGGTAACTCCAACGTCTATATATATTAATTTGGAAATCTTCATGCTAAAGATATTCTGTCCGACGATAAGATAGGAAACCATGAATTCTTATGTCACAACTTTTCCTGTATCTACGGAACATTCTATTCAAGAAACTAATATTTTTCAGTTTCAATAGGACCATATCAAAATGCATAAGTAAGAGAAAATTAAGTTCCGGAGCAAAACAATATGGAAAAGACAAAGGTGAAGGATATGAAACTAAGTACCTGGAAATGAGAGCTGTTTAGGCAGCGACCAATACGACGAAGCAAGGGGACCATGCAGCGCTGGAACTCAGCGGCCTGGGTGGCCTCGAGAACTTCTTCCAACTCACCAAGGAACATGACCTCTTTTGAACTGTTCGTGACGGGCCAATACTTTAGAAGACCTCGAATTACGGTATCAGCCAGCTTGCAATCTTTCTCCACAAACTGAGTGATACAATAGGAAAGTTGTTGATGGTACATGACTACACACTTCGGCTTGTGAAGGGGAATCAAGGCACGGACGAGGAAAAGCTTGTGCTCTTCCTTTAAAGGCAAAGCGAACCCGTTAATTATACTGCCCAAAATTTCGAGCAATTCCGCAATGCCATTGTGTTTCTCCGTCTCGAAAATGAACCTATAGAAGATGTTGTTGATAGCTTTCCTAATGTACGGCCGGTGCACCATGAACTTCCCATATAAGCGGTGAAGGATCGTCTTTAAATACTCCCTCTCTCTTTGGTCCTCGGAATCAAACAAATCGAGCAATCGCAACACAAATGAATGGTCAACGTATCTTTTTGCAAGCTTGGCGTCAGTCTCAGGTGAAGACACGAATCTAAGCAAGAATTCATACACAATCTGAAGGTGAGGCCAAGCGGGTTCCATAGCTGTTTCATCATCTTCTGGATCATACGTTTCCGGGCCTTTATTATCATGATTGGCAGATGGAAACGCTCTAAACAAATTGGCCACCATCATCTTAGTCATTGCTTGCATTACAATCTCATTGAACTTTGAATTCACAGAGGAAATATAATCAACAAGCTCGAGCAAAGTTTGCCGCTTTATGTCTTTCTCCTTGAGATTCTTCGTAGGATCGCTGAAGTCAAACACAACGCAGCACATATCCAACTTCCTGATGAACAGATTCTGCTTCTCCGAGCTCGGCGCATCCCTCAAACTCGGCAATGCCTCGTACACACCAGACACCGTGACCGGTCCCTCATGAGAAACAGCCGATTTCTTCACTTGATTCACAGTGCCATTGTTGGCACGAGAAGCTCCAATACCCGAATTTGAGGATTTTGCAGAGGCGTTTACAGAATTGGTACCGTGGGACGAGGTCACATTCGAATATGGATTCACACCTCCATCGTTGTCATTGTGTGGCGATTTCGAGGGCTTTCGGGGCAACTTACCCAATATCTGTTTGATCATAATTACAAACCTCTCAACTCCTCACTCCCAAATCCAATACTCTAACTCTAACCTAAACAAACCCAAAACTTTGTTCCTCCTAAAAAAAAACAGCAATCAAAGTTTCCAAATTTAAGCCCCCAAAATCATGGGTAATCCAAACCCAAACTTTGTTCCTCCTAAAAAAACACCAACCAAAGTTTCCAACTTGAAGCCCCCAAAATCATGGGTATTCCTCACAATTCACCAACAAGAACCATGGGAGGTGAAAATGTGTGTGCAACAGAAGAAACTAAAGAAAACCCTAAATCCCAATCACAATCCAACACCAAAACACCAATTGAATCAACTTAATGACAAAAAGACACTGATTTCTGGGAAACCCAGAATCAGAAACAGAATCTATCTACACTATATACTCTGAATTCAACAATTAGATTGAGAACAAGAAGGAAAAAAAACTTACTTTCACATCAAGATCTGATGAGGTCACAGAGAAAACCCAAGAAACTGGAGCTGGAACTGATAGAAATGTTATCAAATTGGTAAACAGATTGATAAACCCTAAGAAGATTGTTTTCAATTCCTAGAAACTGAAAACATTAAAAAAAAACAGAAATATGGGAAGCAAAAATAGTAAAAATCCTAACTTTCTATCAGCAAAGTGTTTGAGCTGTCTGAGCTTTTTTTGGAAACAATGGAAGAAAAAAAAAAAAAAAAAAAACTTGGGAAACAAAATGGAGGTTTTGAGACAGAATGTGCTGTTGTGGGTTTGGGTTGGAGGAATGAGCTGAGGGGGGTGAGGTATGAAATTACATTATTGCCCCTACAATTTTTGGGCCAATCACATCATATACTTTGCAGGTGGATGGGACCCATTAGCAGATATGCTATGCTTGAGCTTCCTCAGTCTCTTGCTCCTATAGGCCATGGCAATAATGCCCCAATTGCTAGGTCAATCTCATTTGTCATCTTATTTATTTATTAACAAAATTGGGATCTATGGACTTTTTCTTTTCAATTTTGGATATTTTTCTTTTATTGAAGTTTTAACATAGTTGTATTTTTCGGATCTTAAATCTTTATTCTAGTAGCCACAAGGTGTGGCGTAGTTGGTAAATTCAACTGCGTAAGTGGGGGAGGTTCTAGGATCGATCCTCATTGCACGCATCCTTTGTGGTAGGAGTGTAAGAGACCACTTTTGGTGGAGAAAGACGAAGTCTCACTCCTAAACAATGGTCAGTCCCTGTAAATATGAGGGTATGGTGGGAGTGTAAGAGACCACTTTTGGTGCAGTCATGTGCCTAAAGCCCTAGGCTATGGAGAAAGACGAAATCTCACTCCTGAACAACGGTCCCTCCCTGTAAATGTGAGGGTATGGTGGGAGTGTAAGAGACCACTTTTGGTGTAGTCATGTGCCTAAAGCCCTAGGTTAGAAAGAAAGACGAAGTCTCATTCCTGAACAACGGTCCCTCCTTGTAAATATGAGGGTACAGTGATGTTGTATGACAGGATTTCGGCACCTGTCTGTATAAAAAAAAACTTTATTCTAGTCAAAAACATTAAAAAGAGAAAGTTTAAACTCAAACTCGTTAATAATATTCAACAATTCTTTATTAATCGGTTCATCGTGTGTTTAATAGTAACAGATTTGTATTTTATTCGTACTGAAGTTACTTTTGAAACAAATATTCATATTAAAATTGAACTCAATTTGCGTTTTAGGTAAAACTCATTTATAACTCTTTCAAAAGAAATTGTTATAATTTATTTATTTATTATAACATACCATTATAATTTAAAAATATGCAAATATTGCACATATATCTATACATACTATAAAAGCGGAACAAAAAAACTGGTTTATAATGCATATTAGAGCGCCACATCATCAAAAAAATTATTTTGCCCCAAAATTTTACTTAATTATGTATTTACCCTCAATGTCATATAAGGTAAGTAACATGTCTCATAAGGTAAGTAAATTACCGTAATAATAAAAAAACAATTTTTTTTAATCTTACAAGTTAAATAAATTGCAAACCCTAATTGAGGGTTATAAATACTCTTATATCATAAGTTTTTGTAAGTTGAGTTAAAGATGAATTCACTAACGATTTTTTTCTTTCTTTTGTATGTTATTTTTTGTGCATAATTTATTTTCAATGTTCTAATATTTGTTGTTCTTATTTATATTTTTCATTATATGTATAGTAGTTAATGACGAAATACTGATTTTTTTGTAATGTTTTTCAGTTATGTGGCTAATACAATATGAATGAATTATTTGTATATGATGCCAATTATCATTCATTTGGAGTGCTTGGAGTGCTAAATGTACGTATTTTTACTAATTAATCTATTTTAGGTTTACTAATTTAGTTTAATGACAAAAAAATTGTGAATATTTACGGTTCGTGCAACGCACGGGGTTTAAACTAGTATATAAGAAAAATGGGGCTAGAGAGAGAAATGTGGTTACTTGGAGAGTACGGGTGGCGAATTCAACGCCAATGGTGGATTTGGACTCCAAGCAGAACTCGTTGCGAGTAAATCGGAGTGCAAGTTTGATTTGCCAATGGCAGAGGTATATGTATGTCTCTGTGAGAAAAAAAAGTTGGAGTTGTTTGGGGATAGGGTTTGTGGGTAGTGAGGAAAATAAATAGACGACAGAGTTGAAGATTGGTTAAATGAAAAAATTAAAGAGTATAATTGTAATTTCATATAATTTTAGGTGAGGTGAACTTGTTGATGTGGCAGTTGTGGAAAATGTGGCGGTGTCATAGTGACGGTTATCACCTACGTGAAGGTGAAGACCGGCTATAGCAAGTAAAATGGACCAAACACAAAAAGAAATCAAGTCCAAAGGTGTTAAAATAAAATAAATAAATAAATAAACGAGGTCTAAATGCAAAATCGGACCAAATCCAATGGGTCAAGATACAATTTACCCTTTTCTTTAAAATACCAAAATCCCCCTATATATATGATCCTCCTTTTCCTCCATTCTCCTTTCTCTCCAATTTTCATTACCATCTCATGTATTAAGTTATTATTGGCTTCCATAACATTCATTTTCTTATTTCAGATTACAACACCAGTCAATTTATGAAATTTTGATAATTAAAATCTGAGTAAATGGATTTGATTTTCAGAAAACCAAACCATAAATCAACTAAATATATATAAAAAAACTCAGACATGCACATAATGAAAGAAAATGCTTAAATAAGTAATTAGTTGATCAACCAAATGGAACTTTTGTTTGGGCATGAAAAATATCAAAAAGGTAGTATATAAGAGTTTAATTAAGCCAAATATCAAACAAAACTAAACAAAAACAGCTAAATATCAATGCCAATCTTCACAAATGCAAATAATCTATAGACATAATAAACATCCATAAAACACTTTTGTACACAAAAGCTTACACTCAGAAGCAAGCAAGTTCATGAAGGAGAGGGTTCAGCTCCATCATGGAGGGCACAACAAATTGTAGCTTTGTGATGACCTTGATACACCCGGATATCTTCTCCGGTTTTCATCGACCAGAGTCTTGCTGTTGTGTCCGAAGACGCTACATTAACAAATATTTGCCGAAATGTTAATAATATACTCGTAGTACCCCTAAGAAACACGGACACTCTCCTCCAACAGAGTGTCGTGGTTCGGCATGTGAATTAAACACGATATGCTCTGAACACTCTTACGACCCGTGTCAGAAATGCAATTGACAATTAAAATATTTTCAAAATAAATCTTGATACGCTCCGACACGACCTTAGACACGCAAAGTCCTACTCCTTCCATTTCAAAATGAGTGTCTTGTTAGTCTATTATTTTTCTTCCACAACGAGCGTCCTATATCTCTTTTAAGATATTAGTTGTGCAATATCCTCATGATAAGTTAATTAGTTTGCATGACGTTATTCGTGTTACTATTTTTTCTGGCTGATCTCCTCTCTCATAACTCATCCCCACCTCACCCAATGAAATTCAAACTCGTGACCTCTCATAGTAAAGTGATTTTTTTTCTCATAACCCTAGGAGACGTTATTTCTGTTGTATGTTTAGTTTGAACTTTATATTAATTTTAATTTGACATACTATCAAGTTTAATTTCAATACAATCAAAAACCATAAATAGATATAATTCGTTATACAATAAAATGTATTTTCTAATTACAAAACTAACGTACTGTTGTTTTTTATATGACGAAGAAACCAAATCTTGTAAACAGTAGTTAGTAGCTTTAATTAGAAAGAATAGGAGAAAAAGGTCTAAGGAGGCTTGAGAACTTCAATGTAGTAATAGATATTATTATCGACAAGTACCTGTTATGAGATATTCACCATCTACAGAGAAAACACAATCCCATACCCAGCGCTGATGTCCTGGAAAACAAGTAAAGAAAAACGTAAGACTCTGGTCTGCAGAGATAATAAAAGCACGTAATTACCTATTAAAGTTTTCTCCAACGTGAAACCATCAACATTCCATATCTTGACAGTGTGGTCAGAAGATGCAGTTGCCAGATATCTACACAATTCAAAACAAACAGAATCACACAAACACTTCCATTGCAGTAAGGATAATAGATGCGAGAAGAAGATAATAAAGTATAAAGTTAAATCTTTTTGCACCCTTGCCTGTCCAAAGATTTGAAAATAGCTCTTGAAAATTTATTATGGACTATTTTTATGAAGAAAAAAAACCTACATATCTTCGGAACTTTGGTTTCTCCCCCTCTAATGAACCCAAAACTACAAATGACAATTGATCCATGAAGATGCTTTTATTCATTCTAATATATGAAAGCCATCATCGTGTTCCTCTCGAAAATCTAATCATCCAAAAATCATTTCAAAAAGTTGCATGAAATCAACACAAATAAAATATAAGAACACAAAATTATAAATTTGTCTGCAAATTTTAGATTATTTTATATTTGAATTGATTTTATTTGGAAATCTAAAGTGAAATGAAGGGCAAAAATGTTGTTTCACGGGTCTATAACTGTCCTCAACTAGTTTCTAGGGGGTAAACATCAATTTTTGCTAGACCCAGATGTAAACATTAAAAAAAAAAAAATAAGTTCATGTGGTAAAACTTCTAAATTTGAACCAACGAAGGTGTGCAAAAAGATTTAACCCTGGAGTAAAATTAGAATAATGGGTCTAAAAAACAAAACCTGTGGGGTTCACAGAACTCGGGTGAGAGGAGGCATTTAAGGATGTATCCATCGTGTGCTTGTAGCTTATGAAGCGGTTCAAAGTTGGTCATAGTCTGAAAGACAATATATTCCAACCAACGTGAGTATGGGTCAAAAGTAATTCTAATGTACAAACAGATAGTTGAATGTGTTAGATGCTACCTGAGTCCCTCGCAATAAGCGCCAAACATAACATGTCCCATGATTATTTGCAGCAACTACCAAGCTCCCATCCCACATCACTGTTAGAGATCTTACAGCAGTATCCACCTCTGGTACCTATATTCAGACAGAATATTATTACATGACAATTTTCTATGCATCTCCTTTCCACACACAGATATAGTGAGACAAGCAGTTATCAATTCCGACATCTGATGTCATAGTAGATAGAACAACAAATAAAAAATTTAATCAAATTTATTATTGAAGTATCAACGAATAATCAAATGAACATGATATTATTTTTTTACTAATTTAGACACATTTACACTTAAGTCCGTAACTGCTATGAACTTGCAATGTATTTTCATCTATTACATGAGTATGTATTATCATTGATACTCAAATGTTGTAACAATATCATAACTTAAATTAGAAATAGCACAACTTTGTTCTCACTTCAATTCATTCTTTGTTACATGTACATATGTTTCTCATCGATGCATAAACAAACCCACGACTGAAATTTTAAAATATTTGGATCGAGAATCAAATCGAGAACTATCAGTATAGAATTGTTAGAATCCATCGTAATCCTGAAGGAGGGGGCATTAGATTATTTTATTGATGAATACAAACACCCTAATGGTGTGTTTGGGAACGAGCATTTCATTTGAAATGCTGGATTTGAGTCAAATGAGGTGTTTGGGAACTCAAAGAATTTGGATTTGGATTTGAGTCAAATCCAATAGCATTCAAAACATGCTTATATCATGAGATTTCAAATGACAGCTTTTACATTGTCATTTGAAATTCTATGATTTGCCAAATATTATATTTGTATTTGAAATACAATATTTCAAATCCTGAATTTCAAATAACGAATTTCAAATCAAATCCATGTTCCCAAACGCAACCTTAGCTTATTTGTTGAACCTCTTCTTGCCAGACACCCAAAACTGAGAGCGCAAGTACTAGTAACTAGCTGAAATATATACAAATGGCTCTAAAAGGCAAATCATAATACATAAAGTATTTCTGCTGCATGCATTTGAAGACTCATTGATTAAAGTCATATATGAAAGTTGTTTCGAGTTTCAACTTCATACTATGGTTAAATAGACTTGAACATAAGGTCTCTAACACCCTGTGTGTTACTTTTGTGGGAATATAAACTTGGGAATCCTTGTTATGCAAAATCACATTTGAGTATGCTCTTATATGTCCCATTTTAAAAGTTTAACAATGAGAGTTGCAAATGTAGTCTTCTTCTTCCAGAGACATCACTCATTTCATTTGGTTTTGCTTTGTGGAATATATATCTTTTGACAGATTCCAACAAACCCTGCTGGTCTTATTGAATATAGGGCACATCCTTTTTGGATTCAGAAATACTGCCCCTCTCATGAACATGATAATACTCCTAGGTGCTGCAGCTGCGAGCGAATGGAGGTCAGTCTGAATGAAATATTTCTATTTTCGACAACCACCTTAAACTCTAAAGAAAATCTTTAAAATTATGTTTTAGATTAAAGTTTTTTTTTTTCTTTTTCAAATTGTTTTTGGCTCATTATATGCAGCCACGGGACACAAGATATATTTCCCTTAACGATGGCCGGAAGCTCTGCCTCGAGTGTCTGGATTCTGCAGTAATGGATACCAGTGGTTGCCAACCCCTTTATCTTGATATTCAAGAATTTTATGAAGGTTTGAATATGAAAGTAGAGCAGCAAGTTCCATTACTTTTGGTTGAAAGGCAAGCACTGAATGAAGCCAGGGAAGGAGAAAAGAATGTAAGAAATTTTAGCCAATCCCATTTTATGCTGCTATGAAATTTTCTAGTCAGATTGGTGCTGATATTTGCAAATATCAGATCCCTATTTCAGCTCATACAAAGAGTTTGCTTTTTATTTTTTACTTGTACTGTATGTAAAAATCCTGGGGTGCTTGTGAGTTCGCTTTTGTTGCATGCAATCCTCGCCCAGTTACGATTACATTACAGCCTTTAGCTATTTTCTCAGTCACAGTGAAATTAAACATACAGGGGTTTTGCTAAGATAAATTTACATGTTCCTGTTTCTAAATTTCTGAAAGTTCATTTGTTTACCTTGGCCAGGGCCATTATCACATGCCCGAGACAAGAGGACTGTGCCTTTCTGAAGAACAAACTGTCAGCACTGTAAGAATCTTTTGGTTCTTTTTGTGAAGCAGCTGATAGAATTCTCTTGATTATTGGTTTTAGAGATTCTGATTCCTGTATACTGAAAATCTTCAGATTTTAAGACGGCCAAAACATGGGGCTGGAAGCCGAACATCAGACATGATAACAGAGCCCTACAAGCTGACACGTCGTTGTGAGGTGACTGCGATTCTTATATTATATGGTCTTCCAAGGTATTTATCTTCTGCTCACTTAGCATTTTCACCTTGGTCCGTAAGAGAATTCTTGTAGTTCAGTTAAGTAAATAATTATAAATGAGATTACTTATGATTGGTATAAATCATATAAAATGAAAAGTAATCACAAAGTAAAACTTTGGAGGATATAATAACGAAATCCTAATGGGTATTTATAAAATGATTGATCTATGTAATTTTTGCTAGATAGGGATGGGTTATGTCTGTCATATCAAACAGGATATGTCAAAACACTTTTACTTTCTAATATGCAGAACCCGACTTAATCAACTAACTTATTTGGACAAAAAGAACAAAAAATAGTTTCAGAGTGAAATTTATTGATGTAGGGTAAGGGATTAGGGCAGTTGGATCTAGAATAGAGCTTATTCGGGTTTGAACAGATGATTATTGTTTAAAATAAACCTATTGAATAAATTTTTTCATGAAACAGAGGAAAATGTTCCAAAATAATCTCTATACTATCCAGTTTGTGTCAAAATAGTCCTTATACATAACTCCTGAATATTACTGAAGACTATCAATGATTCTAGTCAAAGATTGAAAATTAGTTCCGAATTAATCCCAATGTAGCTGGAAAACAAATCTTCATTCAGATCTGATGTGCCTTATAAATCTGCTCTGGTATTGCATGATCAAGTGATTCTTTGTGTATTGATTTTATAATAAAGATCAGAAATGCAATTTCCTTAGTTCCCAGTCTTTTCATGTTATGATCAATGAAATCTACTCCTCCCAAAGGAAATGAATATGGATGGTCTATTGCTTTTGATTTTGTTTTGGAGAGAACATAGAAACCATTTTAAGTATCATTTAAATGTTATTAATTTTGATTACTCAGTAAGGTTAATGGAGTGCTTGAGTTGAGTATCAGGAAACTCAAACTTGATGGCACCCCAAGTCAAATTATGAGGCTATTTGAGCTGAAAGTGGCTCTTAGGGCTTGACTTACACATTTATTATTTACCTTCTACCTTCCATGTATAGTTTAGGATTCTAACTCAGGATCTCCTAATATGTAGGTTGCTGACGGGATCAATCTTAGCTCACGAGATGATGCATGCATGGCTAAGACTTAAAGGTACTTATATATATATATATATATATCCTGTTGATTGTGTTGTTTATAGGGAACAGAAAGCAACTGGTGGAAATGCATTCTCTTCATAGTTCATATTATTTTCAGCTATTTGTTCTTTAAAGATGACCGGAGTCTGAAGAATGACTTCCATTTAGTTTTCATGATATTTGAAGATGGCTTCATTTACTATTGCAGCTTATTCAATCAAGATGACTTTGTTAACGACTTCAAGTTATATGACTTGTTTAGTCAATAAATTTAGTCAAGTTGACCATTTCCATGGTTTTGTGTTTACTTTGAAAGGTTTTCGAACTCTCAGTCAAGATGTTGAAGAAGGTATCTGTCAGGTACTAGCTCATATGTGGTTGGATGCAGAGCTGCGGTCTGGTTCAGGCAGCAATGCTGCTTCAACCTCATCCTCTGCTTCTAGACCATCCAAAAAGGGTACGCGATCTCCATTTGAGAGGAAACTGGGGGAGTTTTTCAAACACCAAATTGAATCAGACACTTCGCCAGTTTATGGAGATGGATTCAGAGCCGGGCAGCAAGCAGTGCTCAAATATGGCCTTCGGAGGACCCTTGACCATATTCATATGACAGGAACCTTTCCCTATTGAACTCCGCCCTGTATTACCCGCCCTGCTCCTTTTATATTTCACAGTCACTGCTTGGCCTTACC
>JAYMTK010001330.1:0-16795 GCA_036897405.1 Pelargonium myrrhifolium | reverse complement strand
AATGAAATGTATGGAATTTAAATTATATATAATATTTATAATATTGAAAAGGAAACCATCCGGGTCGGACCGGGTCAGCCGGGCCAAGACCGGTCTGGTCCACTGGGTTTCCGGTCTGATTTGGGTTGAACCCGGTATATGGTTGGTCCGGGTAAGGGGCCGTGAAACTCCCTCCGGGTCGGACCGGGCTCGGTCCGGGTCAAATGAACATCCCTACTTATATCCACCCAAGTGAATTTGTGGGAGTGGAGTGACCCGTCCGGGTCCATGATTTTAAATGAGGTGTCATCACCTCAATTACTTTGTTAAGTTGTAATTAATATAACTTTATATCAGTCAACTGATATATATTTTACCCTATTTATAAATACTTTTTTAACATTTCAAAATTATATATTTTTAAAATCTAAATTTTATTGATATTCCAAATCCATTACATTTTACTTTCTCAATTCAAACATGGGAGATTTTCGGATTAGGGCATTTACACGTTAGGTTTATCTGTTTTTTTTTTTTTACCTTTTTAATAAGTTGGTTATGGCGGCCCGTTGGTCATGTATGATTTAACCGTTTTTGGGGAGTTTGTTCTTCTTAAAGTTTTATAACCAACTTTTATGTTTGGAATTAATAATAATTTTGCTATTAAAAAAATATAAGGGGTTAGGGTTAGGGTGCCTAGGCCTAGGGTTTTGAAAATGAGCGGGAGGGGTAGGGATAAGGTTGAGATTTCCATGACCCCTGATTGGGTCATTCGGCGGTGGCAGGGCTATTTAGCAGGCTGGGGGGAAGGGGAAGGCATATCATTTGGCTCTTTCTCATTTTCACTGTGGAGTGTGGTAAGGCTGAGAGAGAGAGGATGTGTGCTGGGGTTGTGGGTGGTGGTTGTGATTGTTCTAAGAGGGTGGTTGATGGCGTTGACTGGTGGGCTGGGGCTGTCGGATTTGAACCGGATAAGCCTAGAGGAGGAGGAAGGGCAAGGGGTTGACATCCTGGGGCTGGAGGAGGTGGACGGGTGGGGCAAAAGCATATCTGGAGGTTTTTGGAGCCGTTGGAGGTACGGGCGGAGGTGTTGGGACCGAAGATGGCAACGTATTGGAGGCCGGTGGAGGGTATGGAGGCGGCAGAGGTGGTCGAGCTAGGAGGGGCTAGAATTTGGGGACCAGAGGTTCCTGTTCATCTTCCACCATGAACGGGATGCGCGGAAGGTTGTCACCGGGGGGCCGTGGTCCTATAACTTTAATACCATAGTGTTAAGGTTGTTGCAGTCGGGGGAGGACCCAGCGACGGTGGATATAAACGGGGTGGCTCTGTGGGTTAGGGATCTTGGGATCCCGTACGCATGTGGGACGGGAAGTAATCGACTCGTTCTTAGGGAAGTTCCTAGAGTGGGACGGACGGGGAGGACCAGGGTATTCCCGGATTAGGGTGGAGATGGACGTCCGAAAACCGATAAAGCATAAATTGAAGATGAAAGCAGGGGGATGACGTTGCTATGATGTGGAGTTCAGGTATGAGAAGCTTCCACATTTTTGCTTTGTTTGTGGTATTATGGGGCATAGTGAGCGTGAATGCAAGGTGGTTTACGCGCTGGGGAAGAGGTAAAGAAGAGACCTTATGACATCTACCTTCGGGCCCAGACTGGGAAAGGGTCGGGATAATTTTATTTTTATGGATTTAGTTTGTATTTCGTTTTCTGTTTTTTATGTTTTGGTTGTTTGTCGGATTCATCTGCTAGTTTTCGTGTTAGTTGTGTCTTTGTGTATGCTCGGTTGGAGGGGCAATCGAGGCGGGTTCCCGGCCAAGGGCTCAAAATTCGTTGGAATAAAGTTAATTGTAAGGGATGAACAATCGAGAGTTAGGCATCTCTCTTCCTAGGGGCTAACAGCTGGTAGAGTTATTATCGGGCTGCGCTGGTCTAAGTTATGTGGTACTCACTGTCTAGGTTTGTACTATGTATGAGAGAAATCTACCTTTATGAATTAATGAAATTACTGTTGACTTTCCAAAAAAAACAAAAGGGATAATTACAATTTCATATTTTGTGCTATCACCTATTTACAATTAACTATCATAAACTACCAATTAACTTTTAACTAGCTTGTACTTTCAAAACTGTTGCAATTCGCCACTCCATCCAATTCCTTCCAAAATTCTGTTAGTTGACATATGAAAACCAAAATGCCATTTATTTTTTATTTTTATAAAATACTAATAAATAATAATTAAAAAAAAGAGGAAGAGAATGACTTCAGGGAACAAACGGTGCGTTTCGGCTAATTTTCGAACCCTCCTAAATTTTGTACACACTGTCGACGTCTTCTGTTTCTAAACCCTAACTAAAACCCTGCCGTGTTGCGCTGGTTTCTTCACTCTTTTTTTTCTCCTCTCTGTTTCTCTGTGTGTGTTGCTTTTGGTGAAGAAACTGGGAAGCATCCGAACCCACAGAGACCGAGAGAGAAGATGGGAATTTTCGAACCCTTCAGAGCAATAGGTTACATAACCAGCGGTGTTCCATTCTCCGTTCAGCGATTGGGCACTGAGACCTTCGTCACCGTCAGCGTCGGCAAGGCTTTTCAGATTTATAACGTATTTTATCTTTTAATCACTCTCTCCATATTCTAAATTATCTGAATCCGCTCTCGTGTTCAGCTCAGCTCGTTAAGTTCACTTATAATTTAATTTTCTAATTTTTTTTCAGTGCGCGAAGCTCAGTTTGGTACTTGTGGGTAAGATTTCTTTTATCGTTAATTTTTTATTTTTATATTCATCCATAGTTTTGTATATGCGTATTTACAAATTAAGCAAATTTGATGCTATTAAGCTTAACTAATTAATTTAATTATTATTATTATTATTTTGTTTTCTTGATGTCGTGTAATATCTTCCATGAAGGTCCTCAACTGCCTTGTAAAATTCGAGCTCTTGCTTCGTTCAGAGATTACACATTTGCTGCATACGGGAGCGACATTGCTGTTTTTAAACGTGCTCATCAGGTTAAGATTTATTGAATAAGTTGTTTCATTGTATGTCCTTTGTAGAAGCTCAAATTTTTGTAATCACTGAGTTTAGAATGTAAAATGCCTGCCCGTGTTTGCATCTTTATAAATGAAATTGGGGATACAATGCTACAATCTAAATGGCAATGCAACTTTGTATTTTTTGTTATCATTCTTAACTTCTTATACATATCTCTGAAAGTTGGTATTTTGAAAATTTAGAATTGATTGTGTCTAACTTATGTAATTGGTATGCTACTTGCTGTCTCCATAAGCATTTTGTTTACTGATCTGCGTGTCCCGATTATTATATTTGATCCTTAAAACAGGTAGCAACTTGGAGCAGTCATAATGCCAAGATCAATTCGTTGCTTTTGTTTGGAGATCACATCCTTAGTGTTGACATTGATGGAAATATGTTCATTTGGGCGTTCAAAGGAATTGAAGAAAATATTTCTCCTCTTGGACACATTCCGCTGGATGAAAACTTCACTCCTAGCTGTATAATGCATCCAGATACTTATCTGAACAAGGTAACTGCATTTCTTTTGTCTTTAAGAAACTTTTGGTGCAATTGTTTTTAATAGCATTGTGATGATGAATAGACTTTTCAGTTGCTCGCCCTAGAGATTTTTCCTTCAAAGAAATGAGGTCTTACTTACAAACATTGTGTAGGTTATTCTCGGTAGTCAAGAAGGTACTTTGCAGCTATGGAACATTAGTACAAAGAAAAAGCTTTATGAGTTCAAAGGTTGGGGGTCATCTATTTGCAGTTGTGTTTCATCACCTGCACTAGATGTTATTGCAGTTGGATGTGCTGATGGAAAGGTTCATGTCCTTAACATTCGATATGATGAGGAGTTGGTTACATTTACTCATTCTACGCGAGGTGCTGTAACTGCCTTATCTTTCAGAACAGGTATGATTTCAAGGCTTGTGATTTAAACTGCTAATTATTGTAGTACAATGGTTTGAGAGTCTGCAAGCCCCCGCCTTTTCCCCTTTTAATGTTGTTTTAGCTGCTTTGTTTCTTAACAACTTAGACAGTCTAAGGAAGAGAAAAGTGATTGAATGCACGTGTTAAATTGTCTTGTGATTTGCCCTTGGTAGATGAAGCCTTTGCAGACTGAACTCCATAATGTCCAAATTCATTTTATGATCTCAAATCTGGCTTGTCGAACAGCTACTCAAACCTTCTAACCAAGTTTTAGATTTCTATCTTAATCTTTATATGTTGACTACTACTAATCAAACAATTTATGTAATGGGTTACCACTAAACTAATTGATTTTAAAGCAAGCTTCAAATTAACCATTATTTTTGCTTTTAGTAAGGTTTATACGAGTGGTCAACACTTATATGATTTAAACCCTTGAAAAATTGTCAAGAGCTTTGTTCTTTTTTATGCTTTCATATGGATATCATGAGTGGCATGTGTTTATGCTTATCCATTCGTCCTTATTAGATGGGCAGCCTCTTCTAGCTTCTGGAGGTTCATCTGGTGTCATAAGTATATGGAATCTTGAGAAAAGAAGGCTTCAATCCGTTATAAGAGAGGCTCATGACAATGCAATTGTAGCACTTCACTTCTTTGCTAATGAGCCTGTGCTAATGAGTTCATCAGCAGACAACTCAGTTAAAGTAAGATCATATCTCTTTTGTATTGCCTTTTATTTTCTGTAATATTTATTTTGTGGGTCAATATTATTGTGCTTTCAGTTTGTATCGATTGGCCAAATGCTGGTAGGATCATAAGTTCATAAAGAAAGCCTTATAATTACGAGTTTAAAATGAAAATCGAATCCAAACACAAAAGGTGTCCGCCTCCAGCATCATGGTATATATTGGTTGGCGTTTGAACCATCATAGTCGAAATAATGTTGCTTCTGCGACATTGGTTTTTAATCCATAATGAAGGTCCAACTGTATAAGTAGCGGACTTAATAAGTTGCCTGATTACTATCAACATACCAATGTGATACACTGATAATCATATGACAGACTACGCTGATGGGCACAAAGACTAATACTACTCATTATCTGTGTGTTTAGGATTTTAAGTGCTTAGTTGATCTTGCAGGAAATGAAGTGGAAAAGACTAGGAATCCAGATGCTATATACCTTCCCATTTTTCTTTTTGATGATATAGTATTGTGGATATTGCAAGAAATACAAAAGAGGATTATTGGAAAGAAAAACCTGAGATAGATGTTATCATAATAAGGAAGACAATAGTTAATAAAGTAGCAATGGTGTTGTGCGGTAGAGCATTATTTGTTTGATGGCGCACATGGCAAGTGTGCATAAGGAATGATTGCTAGAAAAAAGTTAACCATGCATCAAAAACCCAATGGAGGAGGCTCTGTAGATGAGTATGATTGTTTTAATATATTGAGTAGAAGAGCACAATAATCCTATTTTAGAATATTCAACGCAAGATTGCCTTCCAGCTTCATTGAGATGATGGTAATTGACATCTTCAGAAGAACAACTTTTATCGAATGATTTGGAGGACTGATAATGCCTAAATGATTAGTGAGAAGCTTTCACACCACCATCAGCCAGCATGTGACCACATCTGCTATTTGTTTTGTTGTGGGAAGCATAAGAAAATGAGGGAAGTTTCGAGGGTGATATTGTTTTTCATTGTTTCGATAACCAGAATGAGGGACGAAAATTACTCTTCCCAGTTTTTCCTTCAGTCTCACATTTTCTCTGTGAGTACATAGAATAGGTCAGGGTATTCTTTGCTGTAGATACAGATAAGTATCTCTACGAAGTATACTAAATTACATTTTGCTTTCATGCATATCTAAACAATCTAAAGTTAATGTAAATTTACCTTGCTTTTCTATTACAAAGTTTCATCTGTATATTGAACTAGAGTTGCCAAACAAATTGCAAGAAAATATCTTTTAACCGTTGTGTTGGAACAGTTTCAACTATTACCACCTTTTAGTTATATAACTGCAATTAACCTACAGGTTTTTTAAGTGTGTATAGTCGATAATGTTGTTTACAGGGGTTTTGGCAGCACATTTCTTTGGTATAGATTGCCCTAGAGAATGAATTTTAAGGTTGAGCCTCAAAAACAAAATTGATGACATAAAGATGAATTTGATACAAGTCAAGAGTCAAGTCATAGTGCTGCACAATTCTCTATTAGAAGGGCACGCCTTGAAACTTCATTGAGATGCTCTGCCAAAAGGTGTTTTCGGAAGAAAAGCTTTATTTGACATGTCATAGGACCCAAACATTTCAAAGAATTTTCTGGTTCTTATTAAAAAATCTCTATGATACTTGAACAAACTTTTTATTCATTATTTAAATAGAAATTGTTACATTAAAAAGGTAAGCGTACTCCTTGTTGATGTGTTTAATTTGGTCAACTCTGTTGATTGGCACTTGCTAGTTAAGGATCCTTACGTTGGAGCTTTGTTTTTTTATTAATTTATTTTTGTTTATGAAAAATTAGATATGCTTTGGATGCTATATTATCTTATTCTCAAACAAATTATTTTCTTTTGGGCATGAGTTTGCATTATAATTAGGATTACTTATCATGGAATTTTTGTTTTATACTTTTATTATACATGATTGCTTACCTGACTTGTTATATTTTAATAGATGTGGATTTTTGACACAAGTGATGGTGATCCTCGTCTTTTGCGCTTTCGAAGTGGGCACAGTGCACCTCCAATTTGCATAAGGCAATCATGATCATACTTTGCTTGTTATTTTCTTACTTTCTGTCTTTGCTAAATTGAAAAACTGTGGTACAAAATGATAAACTAGTGCTCCTTTAACTCCTTGTCTTTCCTCTTCTTTATGAAAAACTGTAGCTCTTTCCCTTTTTTTATGTTTCGACAATCTTAAATTTTCACTGAAAATGTCATTTTTTTATTGCTTGTTTTACCACTGATAGTAATATTTATTTGCTTGGTTGAAAATATGCAAGGCATTCTTTCAGGTTATAATATGGTTTATCCGCTACAGGTTTTATGCCAATGGGAGGCACATTCTTTCTGCTGGTCAAGATCGTGCTTTTCGCCTTTTTTCTGTAATTCAGGTTGAGATGCAGTCTGGAACTTTTTGCTTACTATATGTTTGTGCGTGTTTTTTGTTCTCTTCATACTTATAGTTATTTGGTTGTATCTGATCAGGATCAACAAAGTAGAGAACTTTCTCAGCGTCATGTAACCAGACGAGCCAAGAAACTTCGAGTGAAGGTATGTGTTGGATATTGGTCGGTTGCACTTTTATTTAGTTGGGTATATGAAGCAAGAGTAGGACCGAAGACACTTATAAAGAATATAAACCAACAAGAAAATGAGCCAAGGAGCCGGGGAAGTTGGGTTCAAAGCCTATAATGACTTTATAAGAGGTTAGAAACGAAGAGAGAGAAATATATCTATAAAATTGTGATGATACACGAGCGAACGAGTATAAGTATGATAGGTTTCAAATGTGTAAAGAGTGAAGATAATATAGTGTTGATGAAGGATGAAGAGATTTAGGAAAGACGGAAAGAGTATTTTGGCAACCTACTTAATGGTAGCCATAGAGATAATGTAGATGATCTTAGTATTGTTGCAGAAGATAAGAAATATAGTTTCACTTTCACAAGACTTATTAGGATACGTGAGGTAAAAGAAACATTGAAGAAAACGATACTGGACTATACAATATTCCCATAGAAGTTTGGAAGTATTTAGAAGAAATAGGAATGAAGTGGTTGACAAATCTTTTTAACCTAATCTTGAGAACTAATAAGATGACTGGCCGCTGGCGAGTGGAGAAAAATCATTATGACACTGATTCATGAAAACAAAGGTCGTATAGGGGAATAAACTTGTGAGCAATACAATGAAACTGTGATAAAGAGTGATGAACATAGGTTAATAGTAAAAGTTAAGGTTTCTAAGAACCAATTTGGTTTTATGTCGGGTAGATCCACTATGAAAGCTATTTTCATATTAAGAGGGCTTATAAAAAGGTTAGGAGAAAGGAAAAGACAGCACCTAGCTTTTTTTGACCTAGAAAAGGCTTATGATAAGGTTCCTAGGGAAGTTTTATGGTGAATACTAAAGAAAGAAGGGGTACATATTAATTATGTCAATTTAATTAAAGATATGTACGAAGGAGCATAAACTTGTGTAAGGGATAGCGGGGAAACTGTGAGAGTTTTATAATGTTAATGGGTTGTATCAAGGATTGATTTTAAGCACTTTTCCTTTTCCTTTTGGTCATTGATGATATTGTTACAAATCCCTTGGTGTCTGCAGACTATACTGTCTTAGTTGATGAGAGTAGAATATGGGTTAATGCTAAATAGATAGATGGATAGCTTTAGAAAAAGTTGAACCAAAACTGAATATGTGGAGTGTAATTTTAGCAAAAATGTGAGGGTAAGTAGAAGATAAGAGCATTACTAGAATAACCATTTCAGGTATCTTGGATCTATAATTCAAAAGGATGGAGAAATTTAAAAAAGGATATTAGATATATTTAGTGTTGGGTGGTTGGATCCCGAAAAGTTTTGCTAAAGGATTCAAGTAGTTGATCCCAGCATTGTTTGTGAAATGGCTTAGTTGCTGTTATGTGTATAGACAATTCAATATTTGTATTACTGTTTATGCTCTTGTATTATTTTCTGATTCATTATGGCATGTGTATGTTCTTATATATTTGTTTGAAACTTGGTCTGTCTCTCATTGTTTCTAGGAAAAAAGGTTTCAATTAATTTGGATGTGTCTTGTTAGCTGCATGTATAATTTATATTTTGTAGATTCCAGATTTTATAAATTTTATGGACTTTGTTGTCCTAGTTCTTGCTATTAGTATTGCATTCCGTATATTATTGACATCATCTAACCTTTTGCTTAATGTTGGAGCCCCATTCTGATTTTCTGAAAGCTAAGCAGTGCTGTTCTAGCATGTGAATGTTTCTCTTAGTTACATAAGTTTATGTTTGCTTATAAATTGCAGGAAGAAGAGATAAAATTGAAGCCTGTCATAGCATTTGACTGTGGTATGAGATTCTCTAAAGCTCTTTCTCAAGCTTGTTGGGTTCATATTAAATCACAATCAAGAATTTTTCTCTAAAGCTCTTTTTCAAGCTTGTTGGGTTCATATTAAATCACAGTCAAGAATTTTGATGAACTTGTTTTAATTTCAAGTGGCTGTGTTTGCATTATCAGTGTATTTGTTATAGGCTTAGAGCATTTATTTTTGCTCCTAACCCATATATGGGATTGAATTTGTTTATTCACATGACATTCATCTTTTTATTATCTTGAATATACTGTTTGCATGATCAATAAAATCCTCCTGTATTTAAGATTCTAACTGTACACACGTTGCATTTGTATGCACATCTGTACACACATTCACATCACTTATGGTTATATATAGTACTGTACCTTAAAATATATCATGTATTAAAAGGATTTGAGGTATACCTTATGATTTTCCCAATTATTTTGTCCTGTAAGAGGTAGCTTTTAACTTTTTATAAACCTAAAAAAAGCAGGTGTCAAATAGTCGCACTTTTGGATTTCTCTTGTTTATGTTCATTTGTTCGATTAACTGAATTAGTTTCTTATGTTTTTGTCAATAACAATTTTAGCTGAAATTAGAGAGCGAGATTGGTGCAATGTTGTTACATGTCACAAGGATACTTCCCAAGCCTATGTGTGGAGACTTCAAAACTTTGTTCTTGGCGAGCATATTCTCAGACCATGCCCAGAAAATCCATCACCTGTTAAGGTTAGAGTTTCAGTCTACTTAAAATTTCCAGACATAGATGCTTGCTGTTTGAACTTATTGACCATTAAAAGATGGACGGTACAAACACACGGATATTGATTATTACATTAATCTTGTGACAGGCCTGTACAATCAGTGCATGCGGCAATTTTGCTGTTGTGGGGACAGCTGGTGGTTGGATTGAGCGATTTAATCTTCAGTCAGGATTCAGCCGAGGCAGTTATCTGGACATATCAGAAAAAAGAAGCTGTGCACATGATGGAGAAGTAGTTGGAGTTGCATGTGATTCCACTAATTCCCTAATGATAAGTGCTGGTTATCATGGTGATGTGAAGGTTTGTATTTCTTCTAACAAGCATTGGCTCTAAGGTCGCGTTAGCATTAAAATTTTTGGTTTGGGAATGAGAATGAGATTCACATTGATGATGTTTGGATTAGAACCCCTCATTCCCATTCTCAAAGTCACACTTAACAAATTTGTAACTTTGTGCTCACACGTCTAATTGAGATGATTTTCTATTTATTTCTTGATTGTTTTTGAAGAACATAAGTGTGAATTAATTTTTTTCAAAACAATGCACATTTAGATGCAAAAACTTGGAAAAAATGTGAAAATAAGAGAAAAAAGAATCATAATTTTATGCTCAGGTATCTGATTGGAGTGGTTTTACATTACTTCTTGTAAACTTTCAAGAGGAACACGATTATGGATTTCGTTTTTTAAAAAATTGCACATTTTAGCATATCTAGACACTTTAAAACCCAATGTTGATTATTTTTTTTTTCTTTTTCGGCAACATTATCTTCTATGACAATTTACACAATGTTTTTACATAATTTTATAGATATTTCTATAAGTATGAATAATTTCATTTTTTTAAACAAATTATTTAGTCTTGTAAACAAAACAACAACGTGAATAAGAATGATTTCCATTGCCACACTTTAATTGAATGAAACAAATATCTCATCCAAGCTACCTAAATTTTCATTTCATATAAAGGGTTTATATATTACTTTTACCTGCTATAGATATAATGTTTAAAAGAGAAGCAACTGCACAGTGTCTGGATATGACAAACACTCTTCTATTCTAGAGTGTTTGCATAATAGATCACACTTCCACACCATCTAATAAGTGTGGTGTGAGTTTACTAAACTCGACGTCATCTATTTGATCACTAAGCTAGTCATTCCATTTCCTCCCTTAGAGTTTTGTTTCTCTGCTTGGAAATTACAACTTCTATTATTGAGGGAGGCGGGAATGATTTTTATCTTCTCTCAATCACTAAGCTAGCCATTCCATTTCCTTCTTTCTTTACTACTGTTGGCAAGTCTTGTGGTTTCACATGAGGTTTCTGAATACTGTTGTTGGTTTGTAATACAATTAATGATGTATACAAACAATCACTGCTTAGAGTATCAAGTTTCTGCCGGATTTATTTATATCTCAAAGGTTTTTAACTGCAGGTTTGGGATTTCAAGGGGCGTGAGCTGAAATCCAGATGGGAAATCGGCTGTTCTTTGGTTAAGATTGTCTATCACCGTCTTAATGGTAACTTATATTCTTTAAATGGTTGATAGTATATTATATCCCCCCCTCCCCCCTCTCACTATATACAAGTATATACATCTGTATATTATACAATGTGGACCAATTTTGTTTATTACATTTTCAGGTCTTTTGGCTACAGTAGCGGATGATTTAGTCATTCGTTTGTTTGATGTTGTTGCATTAAGAATGGTTCGTAAATTTGAAGGCCATACAGACCGTGTTACAGACTTGTGTTTTAGTGAGGATGGGAAATGGCTTTTGTCATCTAGTATGGATGGAAGCCTCAGAGTTTGGGATGTTATTTTAGCAAGGCAAATAGATGCTTTACACGTCGATGTGCCAGTCACAGCGTTGTCTCTTTCACCAAATATGGATGTTTTAGCAACAACCCATGTTGATCAAAATGGGGTCTACTTGTGGTAAGTTTTCAATTTTATATTTGTTATCACTTATCTGTGGCCCAAAGCTTTTGGTTACTGTTAGCGTAATTACAATGTGCTTGAATTTCTTAACATTCAACAATCTGAAATGAACTTTTGGCTGTATCTACTAAAGAAATTGATTTGCTACAATTCTATCAGGGTTAATCAATCGATGTTCTCTGGATCCTCAAACATTGATTCTTATGCAAGTGGGAAGGAATTAGTGAATGTTAAGTTGCCATCCGTCTCTTCAGCAGAAGGTTCTCAAGTTGAGGATTCTGAGATGCCCACTCTGAGCATCTCAAAAGTTCAAAACACTTTCGATTTTACAACTTTCAAGAAGCATATCCCTGATCTCGTTACACTCTCGCTATTGCCTAAAAGCCAATGGCAAAGCTTGATTAACTTGGATATTATAAAGGTATCATTTATCCACGGTTATATGTACATTACAGTGGTTGTATTTGTGTAACTTTTAAATCTTTCTTTGTAAGTTGGCCGTTACTTTTAAATCTTTCTTCTTACATTATGAATTCACAAATCTCAGGTCCGCAATAAACCGATTGAGCCTCCAAAGAAACCGGAGAAAGCTCCTTTCTTTTTGCCTTCAGTTCCCTCTCTATCTGGTGAAATATTGTTTAAGCCTAGTGTGTCAGATATCGAGGAAAAGGATTTGCAAGATGGAGTAAATAACAATAGGATTGTATCCGACTTGCAACAATCCAAATTTTTGCAACTCCTCCAGTCATGTGCAGAGATGAAAAATTGTGAGATTTTTGGCTGTGCTTATTTTAAAACAAAAAATATATTATTATTTGCTAGTCAGCTGAACGTTACTTTTAGAGTAATAATCTGGATGGTCTTTTGTGAACGTTTGATCTTGCAGTTTCGGCATTTACTGATTATATCAAAGGTTTATCCCCTTCAACATTGGATATGGAACTACGGATGCTTCAAATTATAGACGACGATGATGAGCAAGAGCCAGATAAGAGACCCGAATTAATCTCAATAGAAATGCTTCTGGATTATTTCATTCTGGAAATATCTAGCAGAAACAACTTCGAGTTTATACAAGCTGTTATTAGGTTGTTTTTGAAGGTATTTATTTCTCTCAAGTTTTACGAGCACTAGCTCGTGTTGTGTTATGTTTTAATCATTTTGTGTTACCAAAATGTGGTTTGGACCCGGGTTTTGATTAACATCTTTGTGCTTTTGGCTGGCCAGATACACGGTGAAACAATCCGGCAGCAGTCAAAATTACAGGAAAAGGCGAGGAAGCTTCTAGAAGTTGAATCTGCAGTATGGCAGAGAGTAGATAAATTGTTCCAAAACGCAAGGTGCATGGTGACTTTCCTAAGCAATTCTCAGTTTTAAGTGCTGTTTTTGTCTTAGTGTTGTTGACTCCCAACATCATGTTGTATTGAGAAATCAGCTTTTTTGTTTGTTTGACATTGTAAATTAGTCTCACTATTGTGAAAGATGATGTTGCTTTCAAAGAACCGAACTGCAAATCTGCATTATCATTATTATTATAGAAGAGAAAATTTTGTTCTTGTGCTGTCCAATTGGGTATAAAAGTTTGTGTTAAATCGGTCTCAGATTATTTTCTCAATTTGGTTTTCTTTGTAACTACCTCTGTTCCTTATTCGTTACTTTTGTTATGACGCGTCTAAATAGATTGGCACATTGGTATGCATTTAGTACATTGATACGAGTATGTTGATCTCAGAGTTAAATATGCATGTTCTTATTCTTCAGTAAATTGTTTAAGTTTTACGATCAATTTACTACTGTTGATAGACGCATGTGATATCGTTCATGTTCATAGCTATTCACGTGACTTTGAAATTCAGTCTTTAAGATTTACAAATAAGGATTTCATGGGTAAAACGAAAATGACATGATCATTATAATTACATCATATATAGGTACTTATTTATGTTACAATTTAATTGATTCATATTACAAACAGAGACATGAGTAATTAATTAGATTTAGAGGGTAGCAATACTCGGTTGTAGTATTCGCCAAGAGCCCAGATGGGGAAGATATTTCTGTAGCTTGAATAACTTATCATACAATTCCTGTTGAATACTCCCATTATTTCCTGTCATAAATTATAATTATAATTGAATCCAATTTAATTAGAACCTCAATATCAAATGCCCCAAAAAACATTAGAGATATATATCAACAAGTAGTAATTAAGGCTAAATTCCAGCAGATGTTTTCAATAAATTAATTAATTACCTGTTGTGGGAAATCTCCATTATCCATTTGTGAATTAATGAGAAGCTTAGCAGCTCGATGCAATGGGGTTGGATCTCTCTCACCCTAATTAATCCATCAAAACATTAATTAATTAATTAATTAGTAATGATGGATTAGCAAGTGATGCATGCATGCATGTACGTACCTGGCCAGCTTCAATAAGAGCCAACATAGCCCATCCAGTATTCACTATGTGTGACTTGTTGCCTTCCAGATTTGTGTATACCTATGTATTTTACCAAAATTGACCAGACCATTTTATTAATTTTTGATGATTCCTATATATAATTAAATAGTATATCAGATGATCTTATATATATTATATTTGTACGTACCTTGTTTTGGCATGAAAGGTAGCTCTCTCCCCAACCACCAGATTCAACCTGTTTTGATAACAAGAAATCACAAGCTCTTCGAATACTTGAGCTATTTTGGTAGGTGTGACCACCACCCACAAGTCCTGTTATGCCAAACCATGTCCCATACGTAAAGCAAACTCCCCAAGAACCATACCTATATTCCCATACATACAAATTAAATAATAATTGCAACATATATATATATATATATATTATTAATTAATGTCAACAACTGCTAGTATATATATATATATATATATAGTTACCATGAACCGTCGGGCAATTGTGTGGTCTCAATGAAGTTAACAGCCTTAGCAATGCAAGCTTTAATTTCTTTAGTTCGGTGGCCTGGATGTGCTTTCATGAATGCTTTAAGACCTTGAATTGCTGCTGACGTGCACTCTACATATCTGCATGTACGTTACGTACATGCAATAATTAAATCCAATTAAACCTTATATATATATATATGATCCTTGATTGTTTTTAATTAATATGTTGGTACATATATATACAATTACATGAAATGAATATTCTTACTGATAATCAATCACAATGTCTCCAAATGTCTCGGCTGGATTGATCATCTGATCATCGACAATATATATATATATATTATTAAAAATGATCAATACCAAACTCATACGTATATATTTAAGAGATAAGGAAGATTATTTACCTCTAACCACGGATAGGATCTTGTGGTCTCATATGATGCATATCCTCCATTGCTATTCTGTAATATAATGTAATATATATGTGTTAATACAAATGAAACCATTAATTTTATATGTATATCAGAAGACTGGACTGGACAGTGCAATGGAGAGTATAATTAAGTAGACAAATGAAACCTGTAAAGATAAAATAACGTTAACAGCATCAAATAAGCGATCCCTCGCAACTGCTCCTCCTACTATCTCTGCTGACATTGTTGATAATTTGATCGCCGCCTGCATGTATACATATATTATATTGTGTGCATGAATTATCAATAATGTTTGTATATAAATTAGTTAGTACCTTTAAGTTTGTTACAATATATATATGTGCATAGGAAAAAAGAGTAAACATATAACATTAACTAACTTCTCTGAGCGTGAACGCGCTCACTCGAAGAACTGTAAAGAAATTGATGAGTTAATAAGTAAGTAAGTACCTTCAAGCCTTCAGCAGTACAATCAGAGACAATCCAACCATTGTCAGGGGTAGAGAAAGGCCATCCACCCTTTGAAATGTGCCTATACCAGTAGTTTAGATTCCCTGGGCTGTCTGACCTAACCTACAATTTAATACAGTATAATTTATAAATCAACATATATATATATATATATATCTTAATTAATTAATTTGCAGCTGTCACAAAATATGTATATAATACTTGTATGTTGTTGATAAAATTGTGTGCTTTCTTGAGCATTGGACCATATTCATCAACAAGGTTGGTGGACAGGATTGCTTGGACTGCCAAACAGACATCCCATCCCTGAGATCCATTGTATCCCTGAGAGACATATATATATAAATTTAATTAATTACCTCCACAATATTTAATTAAATTAATAATAATAATAATATATTAGTTGGATATACATATATGTACCTGCATTTTCATCCCATCTTCAGCCAGCCAAAGATAGTCTTTAATTCTTGGAAGGTGAGACTTGAAAGCCTCAGAATTAGGATCCTCCACCCAGCAACAAAGCATGTTCAAGACCTTGTTGACAGGTCCAATGCAAATATAGTGAGTGTTTTGGTCTTCATAGTGGATGTGTTCCATCACAGTAGCAAGAGACTTGCGTCTTAGCTTACACAAAGGCCATCTCTTCAAAAGTGGCTCCCCAAACTTGTGAAGGGTACCCCACAATATGTCCTGTATTTTTGGGTGTGGATAGTACAAGTCCTCCTACATCCATCCATGCATATATAACTCTAATAATTAATTATATATTCACTCTTCTTAATTAAATAATTATCACCTATATATATATATATATATTCTGATTCAATGTCCCAATCTAGAGCCTAGTATAGTAAGCAGCTTATATAATGCAAACCAACGCCGTGAGTTTTAGAATAATTTCAATTCAACCAAATTATAGATAAGATTAATTAAGGAAGAAAGATTCACACATATATTATTTTTAAATATATTTGGAGTAATTAATGAAAATGTTTAGCATAGAAAATAAGGATGTTTCAATGTATTAGATTTATTTTTATTTATCAATTTAAAAGAACAAAAAATTCATTTAAGATTATTAGTGTGCAAATGTTGTAAAAACTTATTATAATACATCAAATTTTACAAAATAATAATAATAATAATAATAATAATAATAATGGAAAAGTGTTTTTCCATGTATTGTAAATACATGTATTTTCACATGTATTATGTAGATGACATCTTAACCATTGAAA
>JAYMTK010001329.1:0-16798 GCA_036897405.1 Pelargonium myrrhifolium | reverse complement strand
TTTTGAGAAGGAGGCTATATCCTATGTGGCAAGCTCAAAAGGAGGCAAAAGGAGCCCTAAGTGAGTTCCCGAACAAGCCCTAAGTTGTGTTATGATGATCAACATTTTGTTAAAACAAGTCGATCGTTTTCATTCGTCCAACACAAATTACAAGTTCGCGCTTAACATGACATACTTTCTCTTTGTTTTGAACTGCTTAGGGCAAAAAATATTTCCCCATACAACCCCTGAGAAGCTACATCAACAGCAAAACTCCAGATTTTGCATGAAACTTGCCCTACAGGAATGTTAATGATTCACCAACCTATCCTTCACAAGATTCTAACACACATATATACATGAATGCTACATTAATTTTTCTATTGAGCCGTTCATGTTCTGACATTTCAGAAGCATCATAAACTTATTGGTTTCCTCTTAAATATGCTGATTTATTACTCTCTTAAACGGGTCGGGTGTTTAACGAGTTCATCGAACACGGCTCACTAAATATTATGCTCGAGTTGAGTTTAATTTTTTTTGAATTTTATCTGATCTAATATGAATCTCATTTCGAATCAAATTTGAGTTACTCCTTTTCAATTTAAATTCAAAAAAATCTAATCTAATCTAAACCAGGTTCAAAATCTGAATTTTCACCTCTAATTTCATCACTAACTGAAATGACCAAAAACACCCCTTGGGTTTTGGAAAGAAAATTGGAAACCTCATTTTATCCAGAATAGCTGGATTCTCTATCCATCTTCTTTATTTGTTTTTAGCTTTTTCACCTCTCACTCTCTCTGAGTGAATCCAAGAAAGTCTTCAACAATCATTATAAATAAAGACCCTAAATGAGAACAATGGACCCTCCAGTTCTTTAACTGCAACAGTCAAACAGGGGAGAAGATACATTAATTATTATCTTCTCCACTGATTCTTCATGCATTAATCACTATTTTTATCCATGAAAATGGGTTTTGTTTTACTCTTCTGAATCTGCATTTTTGGGGCTAAACTTAACCCTCTGTTCTTGCTCAAATCTTAAGCAACAATGATCCCCAGAACCTACATTGTTCTAATCTCTGTTTTGGCTTCATTTTTTCCATTATGCTCTGCAATGATGAACTTCAGTGTTCCCATTCCTCACCCAAACCCTGAAGCTGTTGTTCAAGAAGTCCACAGGTATTATTTGGAACTCTCTTTTAGATTTTTGCTCTGTTTCCCCTGTTTTTAGGTACTCTGTTTTTGGCATTTGTCTTGCATTTGGGAATTTCTTGACATATTTGTGAGTTTGTTTCCTTTACATTATTAGGGTTTTGTTCTACATTTAGGACTATGTTTGTATTTGTAGAGTTTTTCTTAGAAAGAACAATAAAGTTTGGTTGCTCTGTTCTCAAGATATGCTCTGTTTTTTTTTTTTTGACACTATGTTGCTATGTATTTTCCAGCAGTCATCATTATCTTGGCATTTTCTCTTCAAAATGTCAAGAATTTTGCTCCACATTTAGAATTTTCTTTGATGTTTTAAAAGGCTTTTTTTAATGTATATATAGAAAACTAGATTTTGGTTGCCATGTTCCTTTGGTACTCTGTTTCTAAGTCATGTCTTGCATTTTGGATTTTTTTTTCCTTCACATTTTAGAAGGTTTTTTGTCCTCCATTTAAGATTTCCTTAGTATTTTGAAGGGTCTATTCTTAAGATTTGGTTTGTTTCTAAGTAGTCATGTCTTGCATTTTTGACGTTTCTTTCACATTTTTAAGGTTTTTATTTTGTCCTACATATAGGGTTTTTTGATATTCTTAAGGGCTTATTTCTTAAGATTCGCTCTGTGTCTAGTTCATGTCTTGCATTTAGGACTTTTCTTCACATTTTTTAGGTTATTTGTCCTACATTTTAGATTTTGGATTTTTTTGTTCTCCTCCATTTAAGATTTTCTTGATATTTCGAAGGCTCCATTTGTTTTTCTCATTTCTTAAGATTTTTCTTTGTTTCTTAGTCATGTCTTGCTTTTAATATTTTTCCATCACATTTTTAAGACTTTTTTTTGTCCTACATACAGGAGTTTCTTAATTATTTCTCAAGATTAGCTCTGCTTCTTGGTTATTTGTCCTCCAATAAGGGCCTTCTTGATATTTTAAAGGCTCTGTTTTTATGCTCTGTTTCTTAATATTTTGAAGGGCCTATTCTTTTTTATTGTTCTTAAGATTTGGTCTGTTTCGTTGGTACTCTGTTTCTAAGCCATGTCTAGCATTTTAGATTTTTCTTTCACATTTTTAAGGTTTTTTTTTTGTTGTCCTACATATAGGGTTTCTTGATATTTTAAAGGTTTTTTTTATCTTAAGATTTGCTCTGTTTCTTTGGCATTCTGTTTCTTTGGGACTCTGTTTTTATGCTCTGTTTCTTTGGGTCTCTGTTTTTTATGCAGGAAAGTGAATGCTTCAATGGCGAGAAGGCAAATGCTTGCGGTGTCCCAAAAAGACCAAGCCGCGTGCTTCACCGGAAACCCGATCGACGACTGCTGGAAATGCGACCCGAACTGGCCCAACGACCGGCAACGGCTCGCCGACTGCGCCATTGGGTTCGGGCAGTACGCCATCGGAGGGAAGGGCGGCAAGTACTACATCGTCACCGACTCCTCCGACCACGATGCCGTTAACCCCCGGCCCGGGACGCTCCGGTACGCCGTGATACAGACGGAGCCGCTGTGGATCGTGTTTCCGAGCAACATGATGATTAAGCTCTCTCAGGAGCTGATTTTCAACAGCTACAAGACCCTCGACGGCCGGGGAGCCAACGTCCACATCGTCGGCGGCGGTTGCATTACGCTTCAGTATATCAGCAATGTCATCATTCACAACATTCACATTCACCATTGTGTCCAATCCGGTAATTTTTGGATCTGGTATACCCGCAAAAACAATGTTTTATTCTAAAATCGATATTCGATTCTAACTCGACCAGCCTGAAATCTCTACAAAGTCTGGTATGGATTAAGATTTTTCTACCTGAACCAGACTCGACCCTATTTTTTTTTGCCACCTTTACTTCAAATGCTACACTTTTTTAGTGGGGATTATTGAAAAGGACGATACTACCCTTATTATGTTTTTTTGACCGTTAGGTCTCGGTTTTTCTTAATTTATTCCATTATTAATTATCTTAGGTAAAAGTTACATGTGATTTTTCAACTATTACACTTTTGAAAGATACACAAGTGTATAACATAGGAAAGATCTTGAACCCGAGTCATCAAGTTTGTGCCAGAATTGTGATACCACTCGACCAAGTAAGCAGTGGTAATTTTAACCATGTTATTCACTTGATTCTTGAGAAATTAAGTAGAACATGTGTGAATAGTTAAACAATTATTTGTAATTTTAGCCATGTTTTTCACTTGATTTTGAAGTTTAGGGATCAAAATCTTAAATGACACTTATTGCGGGAGTTTAACGTAATTTCATTTCTTTAGTTTTTTTTTTTTTTTTTTTTTTTTTTTTTTTTATCAAAATGCATTGTTTAGTTAATATATATTTTTATTATTGATTTTGATTATGCAGGCAACACTAATGTGCGGTCGAGCCCAACGCACTACGGTTTCCGCACAAAATCGGACGGTGATGGGATCTCCATATTCGGAGCCAAAGACATCTGGATCGATCACTGCTCGCTATCGCGGTGTAAGGACGGTCTGATCGACGCTGTGATGGGGTCCACGGGAATAACGATCTCAAACAACTTTTTCTCCCATCACAATGAGGTGATGCTGTTGGGTCACAGCGACGACTACTTGCCGGATTCGGCAATGCAGGTGACCATAGCGTTCAACCACTTCGGCGAGAAGCTCGTGCAGCGGATGCCGAGGTGCCGGCGGGGATACATCCACGTCGTCAACAACGACTACACTCATTGGGAAATGTACGCCATTGGCGGTAGCGGTAACCCAACTATCAATAGTCAGGGTAACCGCTACACTGCCCCTTTGGACCGCAATGCCAAAGAGGTAAGCTTAGAAATGTAACTAGTGTTCACTTAACGCGTATTACCGTATATTTTTTTGTTATTCTAGTGCCAATATTACCCTACACTTTTCCTATGAATTGAAATGTCTATTCACTTTACATGTTATTCAACAATGATTACATCTCGCTCAGAGATGTAGCCATCGGTAATAGTGTAATGGTAACTTGACTTTTGTCAAGTTAGCGCGAAAAATGTATGCACTTGGGTAGCGGTGACCTGACTACAAACTATTAGTAGTCAGGACACCGCTACATTGCCACAGAGGCAAATTTAGGAGTGTAATTGTTCGGGCATATTTGTGTTTTTTTGTTGTTGACGGGTGGTCGTGATGATGTGTCAGGTGACGAAGAGGGTGGAGACGGCGGAGGAGAATTGGAGGGGGTGGAATTGGAGGTCGGAGGGGGACATAATGGTAAATGGAGCCTACTTTGTGGTGTCCGGAGAGGCTATGGAAGTGAAGTACGAGAAAGCCTATAGTGTGGAGCCCAAGTCCGCGGAGCTCATTGAACAACTCATCATGCACGCCGGTGTTCTCGGTGTGGGTGGCAGGTAATTTTACCAATGCCCCTTTTTGTCTTTTTTGTCCTTTACTTTTTCTCTTTTTACTTCTTTTGATGATTAATCTAAAATAAAATAATCAACCTCATTATTCCCTAAATGATTTGAATGTTTTGCTAATCGAACCCTAGTCCCAAATTGGGCCGGCTGTTTAAGCCCAAGTACTTGGGCCTCATGGGCTGGGCTTACTTTTTTAATGTGCATATGTGAAATTTAATGATGGCTTAGATTTCTTATTTTCTTAGAGCTCACAATTGGTGCATATGTACACAATTGACAAAAAAATCGACCCAACATATTTTACCGTTTGGCATATTATTGGTATTAATTTGGGCCTACACAAGTACTAAATGTATGAGTATTGCCACACAAACATGACAAAAGTACAAGATGTGTCGGATCAAACACACTTAGCTTCTTGTTGTGTATTTGACACGAAATGTGTGTCGCTTAATGACACGAATTGTCAACTCTAATTAAAATGTTGATATCTCAGTGTCTAATTATGGATGAATTAAGCAGGGACAACAATCTTGGAATGTGGAGCACAGACGGCAGCGGAGCGGAGCTAGGCACCGACGACGACTACACCGACGAAATGTCCGGCAACAATGTATCACTTCCACCATCTCCTAGTTCCAATATGTTCACTACCTTCATTGCATTTTCATGCTTCCTAATTTTGTACGTTGCTCCTAACTTGCAATAGTATTAATGAAAAAAAAAAACTCATTCTCATTTTCCTCATAAATTTGCCCATCAACTTCAATAACTTGACAAGGTTAAAAAATAGATTTACTTGCGTTCGAGGGTTTGACTAGACGACCCAAAAGACAGTCAGCGCACGAGATTTTTACCAATCATATTGTTGCACCAACTCATGCCAAATAAGGCAGGTTGGAGGGAAGAGAAGCTTGTCTCCACCATAAAAGGAAACTATATCTTGTAGAGATGTGACCAACTCAACTTATTCTCTCTCTTCTTGCTTTAACATCAATTGAAGAAGATGATGTAGTTCTTGTCATTTTTAATATAGAACAACTTGTCGCTAACTGAAGACGATCATTGGTGGTTCTTGCTTTATAGCTTTATATCCATTAATCCATACAGTATTAAGCTAATAGATAATAGTTCAGTAGATAGAACGTGACGCATTAGGATGGTAGGTTTTTTATGCCAAATTCATCTCCTCGGAATATAAAAAGGGAACAGAATCATGGGTTTAGATCTGTTTTTTCAAGCATATGACGCCTACTAATCCATGTTGAGTTTATGCATAATCTTATCTATTTTGCTCTCAATTATCTATGCCTTCTTTTGTTCCTTTTAGTTACCACTTGATGCATCTCTATGGCCCATCTGAATTGAAAAGCACATCTTGCACTCCAAAATACCGTATTTTATTTACACTTATCTCTTGGTTGGTGATGTTCTGGCGGCATTTTTAATCATATGTCAACTTGCAAACATGCATAAAACATATCTTTTTCATGATCATTTGCATGGTGAAAGCTAAGTTCTTGGATGCAAGATCTTTAAACTATGTTCTTGGATGCAAGATTCAAGTGTTTTTGTGTGTTAGTTTCTCTGACAGACCATGAAAATATGTTCTTGGATGCAAGATTCAAGTTTTTTGTGTGTTAGTTTCTATGTTAGATCATGAAACTATGTTCTTGGATGCAAGATTCAAAGATTAGGTCATATTGAAGTTGAATCTTTATTTATAGTCACAATGAAACAACAAATCTTAAACTATGTCCCAGAGGGAACATGAGTAGTCCCATAAATTGATGTCATTGTTCTGAGACAACATATCAGAATAACACAAAGACGAGTCTATAGACTCTATACAGTTGGAGTCCCCGTAATGTTCGAAGCTTTGATCATTTGACAGTTCTGATATCCAATCCGGAAACTTAGATGATTCCTCTGCATTGTTCTGTGACGTTCTTAGCATATCTTCAATGAACTCGTGTTGAGAAATGCTATAATGTTCTTGGCTACTCGGCTTGACATTGTCCATTTTGCTCTCTGTGCACGGAGAAAACAAGTGTTAATGCACGTACGCAACAAAACCAATACGAAGAAGTTGAAGGAAAGAACACTTTTATTATACTGTACCTTGTTCTTGATCAGCTGCAGGTTCTTTCTTCTTCAAATGAGTTCTCCAATAGTTCTTGATCTCGTTGTCTGTTCTTCCTGGCAAGCTCTGCGCGATTCTTGACCATCTGCAAGTTGACAAGAACAACTTAGTTTTCTTTCTTTCTTTCTAGTAACGATGATAGTACACGAAAAGATGGTAGGGAAAAGTTGCATACTTGTTTCCCCATTTTGCATGAAGTTGAAGAATGATTCGCTCTTCTTCTGCAGTTATGTTCCCGCGTTTAAGGTTGGGGCGAAGATAGTTCTTCCACCTCAACCTGCAGCTTTTCCCGCTTCTCCTCAAACCTGAAACAAAGCAAACAAGAATGGTTATTTATGCACGCAGTCTTATCTACACTTCTACTGTCGCGTCAAGTCTCACTCTCTATGTCAAAACTACGAGCTATACTTGTTTCCGTTTGTTCCTATGCTTTTGCTATAGAAACCCACCTCCTGTCTCTTAAAATCATTTATGTACGCAGTCTTATCAACACTTTTGCTTATAGACTGTTTTCCTGACTCAAACCAGACAACAACATTAATGTTGCGCCAACTCTATCCCTCTCGTCATTACTACGAGCTATGTTGTTTTTTTTCTGTTTGTTTCTCGAGAATCATTACATACCTGATGCTTTTGCTATGGAATCCCACCTCCTGTCTCCCAAAAGGGTCACAAAGGAGGTAAGTAACTCATCTTCCTCCTCAAACCAAGGCCCTTTTCTGATATCTTCTCCTTGCATGGCTGCTCCAAAGCTCATTCTTTTTCTTAATGAAGAGAAGAGACCAGTCAAGAGTAGTTATATACAAAGATGGAACAAGCCAGGTGGCACAAAAGGGTTTGGGGATGACAAGAAATGCTTACTTGGCACCATACATATAGGTGTACAACACTAGTTTGTGGGAGCTCCACCACATGAAATTCAGGACAATGAGGTGTAGTAATTAGGTCATCCATGAGATTTTTCTATTGGTTTTTTTCATGAGACTTGATGGTGTTCTAACTTCTAACTCACTTTTTTGGCATCACCATGTTTTGGCTTTACATGTGAACCTTGTCCAACCTAGAATTACCATGAAATTTGCATACATAAAATATGGGTTTTGTCCAAATGGTGATTTAAAATATTGAAAAAAATGATAGGAGAATGAAGAGATAGGGATGGTCTTCTGGAAGGCAGCTGAAGACCAGATCTTTTTATCTTAATCCAAAATCTGAGTTTAGCTTTTTGTTTAGAACAACTAATCATTTTATTTGACAAAAAGTGATATCATATGAAATCTTAGAGAACAAGTAAGCTTAGAGTGGGAGAGTCCATTCATCTACTTAGTGAACTTTTCGATTTTGCTGATGAAGTAAAATCTAACGAGTTGTGATTAACTGATTATGGGCGTGCATGTTTTGTTTGTGTACATTTTTCGTCCATGTTCGACATGCACATGATAGAGAGGGTAAAAGAATCACTCGTACCAATAAAAGTGTGCAAGTCCAGTATTGTCTCATTTAGAGATTGCTTACACGTTGATATATGTTTGCAAACCCACTGATAATGATTTGCAAGGGGTGTACATTTAAAAACCTTAAAAAAAAAAAAAAAAAAAAAAACAAAGATGTGTACATTCTCTTTCTATTGAGAGATTGTTTCTACACTGATAAATGTATACTAACCCAGTGATAATGATCTGCAAGTGGCGTACATGTAAAAGACTTGCAAAAAAAGATGTGCACCTATCCTCTTTCTACTGAGAGAGATTGTTTCTACACTGATAAATATCAACAAACTCGGTGATAATGATCTGCAAGTGGTGTGCATGTAAAAGGCATGCAAAAGGGGACATGCACCAATCCCCTTCCTATTGAGAGAGATTGTCTCGGTTAGAGATTATTTTTATACTGATAAATGTATGCAAATTCACTGATTATGATTTGCAAGTAGTGCCTAAAAGACATATAATGGGGGGACATGCACCAATCTCCTTCCAATTGAGAGAGTTATAATATAAATGAATCTCATTCCCAATTTTGTATAGCAAAGTTTTGCTGATATAATTCACCAAAACAGAAAATAAGAGAGAATTTAGAGGAAATGACAGGAAAACAACACAAGCATAACCTTCAATGTGCAATATTATATGAAATGGTCATAGAAATGACAAAGCATCCATATACCATAGAGTTGTATTGGTAAATACATAACAATGTTCAGCCAGTATAGCTTTTTAAGTAACAATTCTCTTTGTGCAACAATCTGATATTTCTCTCAACTTCTAACCTAGCTCAGGCCACCAGCAACAACAGGATGCAAACGAGATGTTGTATAGTCACTCCGCTTAGCTAGCCACCAATTAGTCGCAAAATAATAATAAATCTGCAGCTGCAGCTGGTGTACACTTATTGAACAGACAATCCGAGCAACTAACGATCCAGAAATGATCTATTCATGACATCGACGGCTGTTTCCATGGTCTGCAAACAGATATATAACCAAATTAATTGTGATTTTGCACCTTTCATGCACACGGGATCTTAGGCCTTTCAGTTCTGACTAGTTACTAGCTGCCATATTAAGATATAGAAACTGAGTTCTCAAATGAATAGTACACTAGCTGTGCCAATGTTTAAAACTTGAAAAGCAAGTGCTCAAACTCTTTATGACATTCTAAAACACAACCTAAACCGACATCTTGAAAATCAGAGAACACTCAGATCATAAGAACTTAATGTGCGCAGATTCCAGCTGGTTTGACAATATGTACGGGACATAATCATTTACTGTGTAACAGACAAGAACATATATTTGGTCATCTTTCACTATTCCATCTTGGATTATTCTAGATTAACATACTGTTTTAATAGCTTTTGAGAAGCTTAAGTATGTGCTATAATCTTTAATTTTCTGTTATTTAATCTTCAGCATCAACCTCTTTTTCTAGTAATTCAGATTAGAATACTCTGCCCTAAAACTGCACAATCTGATGAAGCGAAGCATGAAGGTTTTATCTTGTTTCTAGGCTCTTCAATGTTATTATTACTACTGAAGAAGAAAAAAAAAAACTTAAAATATGAAACTTTACCTTTGCAAGTATCTTAAGTTCTTGACCAGCTCGTTGGGCAAGTGTAAGGTCAACATCAACAGGCCATATCTGCCCATATAAGAAACAAAATGAATTAGGAGAATGGTAACAAAAAGTTACAGAAAACTAGTTCTTTAGCAATTGAAATATGATGCTCAAGGAAAAATTAAAAATCACGTGAGGGAGTGGAAAGAAATGGGACAAGAGTTGGAATAGAATTATCATCCAATGAAACACAACCTCTAAATGCTAATAGGTATAACATATAAATATCAATGGCATACACGTTGTAAGCAGAAACAGTGCTATTCTTTAAATAATTTTAGTTGTTAATAAGCTTTGATGCAATGATCATAGGATTTCTTGCGTATGTGCTAAAATTAGTGCAACGAAGTTACTCTATGACTCTAGTTTTCGGAACCTGTATTTTCTGCACGTATAACAATTTTCTTACTAGGCTATGGGCACCAATTATAGAAAGTGTCGTTATGCGACAAAATAAGATACACAGCCCCTTTTAATACATTGGCGACTCTGAAACAATGCCAGCAAACACTACATTCAGTCGGCCATATATAAGATTTGGGAATATTAATCCATCACATAATGTTGGCCTCATGCAGCCATAAACAAAACAGAATGACATATCTTCCTTGTAATTAACACAACCTATTCTTTTTATCACCTCCTTATACAGATATTCTTAATTTCATTTAAGGACTACGAATATAGTTATTGACAATCCATCCACCACCTATGTCCTTACAGTTTGTAATATTTATAAAAATAGAATCAAAATACATGGAAAGTAATAAAACTTTATTCCCATTTTTAGCTCCCTCGCATAACAAAAAGTTTTATCACCCAAAGATGAACTCTACTTCCACTCCATTTTACTAACCAGATTGCTTCTCTTTCTCTTCATTTCAATATACCGTCTAACTCCGTCACTTAGAAGAATTGAATTACTTTGCTAGCAAGATTCATGACAAAAAGAAACTTTTGAACTGCATTGGAACCCACCATGGACATGAAAGCTTCACTAGAAATAGTTCATTTACAACTGATTATACACTGCATCACAACTTTGCCCATCCACCCAACAAACAAGTTCAACAAAGCCCTATTCAAAACCAGATTGACCCTTACTCCCGAGAAATCTTTTTATTATTTCTGTTCTCATGTACGATGCAAGTAGGAAATCAAAGAAAACTCTGAAGAACACCTAAAATTCTGTACTGAATTAGAAACAAGGGAGCATTCCTAGGATATGTAATCATGCATATTTACAAAAACATAAAGCAAATGTTACAGCTCAAAACAAGAAAACAATCTGCTTCACATAGCTGAACTGAACTACCAAATTTCAACAGAACTAAAAAGTAAGGTTGACCAAACCATGATTCCACAACATAACCACTCACAATACTAAAACTGAAAATCTGGAAAATAACAACTCTTTCAGACCATACCAACCTTGAGACCGAGTACTTTAACGGGTTTCGTTGTGCCCGGAACAACACAATCGGGTCCTGCCGATTCCAACATAGCAGCCGTTGCTAACCCACTTCCCACAGGATCTGGGTGCTGCAGAATTCGAATTCATAACGCAAAAAGATTTCAACTTTATCAAACCCAGTTCAAAAATAGGCACAAAAACACAACATATAAAGAAAAAGAGAGAATAACGAACCTTGACGAGAGAGCGCGCAAATTCGGAGTGAGGGGTTTGCGAGACGGAGAGAAATGGAGGGTGGTTGATTCTGGGGAAGGGCTTGTTGCCGGCGCCGGAGAGGGCCCGCCACGGCGCTTCCTTCGGCAGCGGAGCTCCACCCTTTTTCAACATGTCTTATGCACTCTCTGGCTTCAACTAATTAAGCAACCAAAAATGAAGCCCAGAGGAAAGTTGGAGATGAGACGATTCACAGTATAGAAGCAACTTCTTGTAAGTACAGTTTTTGTTTTAGAGGGAGAGAGGTTGAGATAATGATAAAGATGTGATTTTTATGGGCTTTTGGAGAAATTGAAGATAAGGGTCGAGAAAGCTACCCAATTGATCCAAACCAATTCGGCTCTATTTGTTACTTGTGTTGTTGGACACCACCACAATTCATGTTTTTTTTTTTTGTGGATTTTGCTTGGTTTATTTATTTTTTTATATATAAAAAATGAAAATGTACCAAAATTAGTAATTTTCAATTTTTATTACAAATTGAGGTGATAGGATAAAGGCCTTGTTTGGTAACACTTCTTGACCTCCAAAAGCTTAATAGCTCATACACATCAAATAAAATAGTGCCACATATGTAAATGGCAAAAACAAAAGCTTGGTATATTGTTTGCTTTCATCTAACTTTTGGTGAATTATGCAATGATTAAGAAGTTGCAAGAAACTATTTTTTTTAGCTTATGGTATGAGAAGTAGAGAGAGAAATTTTTATATTCTAATTATGCCCTCGTTTTATAAGTTGTGGTGAATATTTTGTATTTATAATTATATACATTTTGGTCATTTAATAAAATTAATTTTGTATTTCATATTTTTATATTTAATATAATAGAGCATCTTTTTACTTTTGTAAGCAAACAATCGTAGCTTTTAGAAGTTGTTCAAAAGCTACTTCTATCTTATGAAAAGTGTTACCAAACAAGCACAAATTGTATCAATTCTTTTTTTTTTCTTATACCCCAAATTTCACTTATACTGTCGACAAAGAGATTCGAACTCGATACCTCAAAAAAATAAAAACACAACGCTTAAACCGTTAGACCCAAAGTGCCTTCGTATTTTTATTTGTATATTTAAAAAAATTCAACCTAACAAAATATTAAATAGAATGAGAATAAGTAAGCTGCCTAATTCATTGATGACAAACTTTCAATATTCGCTCCATCAAGGCATCAACACACTATTTTTAAATAACTAAATCCATAAATAAAACGGTGTTTGGTATAACTACTTTTCCACAACCACCCCTTCACATAAGCGGAAGTTCTCCTTTCTATTTTGAGAAAAAATCGGAGTGTTCTACTTTCTATTTTAAGAAAAACTAAGGAGAAGTTAGTTAAAGTAGTATGTTTTTTATTGTATCCTCATGATCATGTGTTGAGAGATACCAACTAACTAGTTATAAGGTTATTCTTGACATTTCATGCATAACTAATTTACTAAGAAATGAAAGATGACACTAATTTTGGGACAAAATTTTAAGAGAAACAAGACACTCATTTTGGAACGTAGGGGATAATTAATTTTTAATTAAACTTTGATTTAGAGATAAAGTAATTCTCTAAAAGAAAAATGAGTTAGTGTTAGAATTTACCATATAGTATTTGAATTCATGTATTTGATTAACCAAAGTTTTTTTTTTGGTTGCCTACTGGTTCACCGGAGCTTTGCCCCGACTACGTCCAATCCGACCCGCGTCGCACACCTAACTTTGGTGGGTGAGTCTCATTCCAATTCTTGTTCCAATACCTGAACAATATTTTTAATTCAAAAGCTGCCTAAAAGATTCAATCCATCACTTTATAGAGTAAACAAATGAATACAAGTGGTATTGTTGATATGCAGAAAATTACTACCAAATTAATTCCCCTCTTTTTAGATTACACTTCTCTGCTTTTTCCTATATGAATATTCAATGACCATAATAGGATCAAAAATAAAAACTAGAGAGGAATTAAAATTTTGACAACAACAAAAAAGAATGCCACCAAAATGGAGTGAACCTGTCATCTTCAACAGAATTGGCTACACTGTAACCATATCTTCTCCTCCTCTTTCTGCGGCCGCCTCCGCCAATCTCTTCCATGTCATTTCCCGCCGCTCCTCCACCTCTTTGGCTTTCGCTTCTTTTTCCTTGTACTGCCTCTGGCACTCTTCGAACAACTCGGTGTCCATTTCCAGGTACATTTTCCGAACATTGGCCGTCAGTCCATGAACTGACTGGTTCCAGTGGCCTTTGATGTTCCTCTCCAGTGCCTCAAAAATGATTGGTAATATCGCGTTTCGGTTTTGGGCGATTAAGCTCACGACATGCTCGTTGTTCCACAAAAAGAGGGTTCGTTCCGCAACCTGCAGAGCAAATTGTTTCAAGTTTCAACCTTTGGAAACTCTAGGATGTATTATTTTATAACAAGTAAATTTGATACAAGATGATTTTCTATGCAACCAGTTTCCTCTAACGACGTGTAAGTGCTGTTAGATAAAAGAGATTCGACTATAGAATTATGGATTAACTATCAAATTGGTCCCCCAATTATCAAAAATTGGTCCCCCAATTATCAAAACCTGAATGATTTGGTCCTCGGACCAGTCAAAATAGTTTATCAACAATTATAAAACGACCCAAATGGTCCCCAACGTTATATGTTAACTTTTCCGTTAGTTTCTGCTGACATGGCACTAAAAACAAACAAAAATGAAATTAAACACACAGTCAGCATTTGTATTAATGAATTTTTTTTAATACTGTGTGATGCCACATCAGCACCAAGTGTGTAATTTATTTAATTTTTAAAGCCACATCAGCATACCTAAAGGAGAAGTTAACAAAACCTAACTCGGAACTATTAAGTTGTTTTTCAATAATTGGGGAACCAAACTAGCATAATATTAATTGAGAGACCAAAATGGTAATTCGGGGACCTATTTGGCAGTTAATCCTAGAATTATACTGATCAGAAGCTTAATTCCCAAACGACTCCATGTATGCCCTGTAAAGCCCAGCATGAAAAAGTTCACAATGATCGAGTTTATTTTAACAAAAAGAAAACACCCACAACACCAACATGCATCATACAGAATAGAAGAAAAGAAATCACAGTAATGACCATCTCGTGCTCACTGCAAAGAGCCGCAACATTCAGCAAGAATGTATGGTAGCACACATATGCATTAGAATACTTAAGAGTCTAGAACACATGTCCTCCAATTCAATTTCTAAATATTCTCAGGCATCATCTCCACGGACCACGGTCCTAACACTTTACCAACAATATTGTAACACAAGTGCAAGAGCCAAATTCTATAACGACATAAAACGAGACCTAGGCCGGTTGTAGATGGTGTGAGCATTACTTTACCTGCCCAACTTTGTCATTATTATTCCATTAAGAAAGATTAAAACCGAACACCTCTTTCATATTAATTCCTAGACAAAACCACCAATTATTAGTTCAATCACAATTGAAGAAATATCAATAAATAGAACTTTTACCAGTTTGGCATCTTAAACCATCACAAATACAGAAATAGTACCTATTTATAAACTTGTGAAAAGGACAAAAAAAAGTGGAAATTCAGGTTCTGACAGTCTTTAATTAACTAAATGGAAGTATAATAGACTTTTTTTTAAAATCTATCGCATGGGGTTTTTAGTATCTTTCTATTTTCATTGCTACGCACATGGATTGCATTCTCACTATTTGAAGTCATCCCACATGTTCAGGTAATTCTCAATATCATTGGTCATAGATGAGACCTAAAGAATGATTGACAAAGGCTGGAATGAAGTCGAATAAAACTAGTACTAGATAACTGAATAAGGCGGAGGATTTCCTGTTTAGCAACAAAGACTAATTACTCCACAAACAGGAGGTGTTCAAGATTTCAAGTACAACAGAGTATCTGAAGAAGGTAAGAAAATATGCTAAAAGTTCATGAGAAACATGATACCCTGTCAATTTAACAAATACTGGACCAAGATTTAGCCGTTAGAATGGTTTGGAGCCAATCCCAAACAGTTCATGTAAGCTTCTGGAGATGGGTGCACATAGAAAAGGCAGAAACAAATGACCAGTAAACTTGGTGCTAATGCACAAATGCATAATGAGGGCACTAACCACTACCACATCATTACTAGGATCAAAACAGATTCTAAATTCTGCATTTCTGTATAAGAAAATAAGGACTGGCACCTCTTCATTTCACCCACCAACAGTAGTATTCCTTTACTGATTCCCAAAAGACAAGCTCTCTCTCCCTTGCAGTTTATCCTTAGGAATTTTCACTTAACTCTCACAGTTTTCACCTAGAATGGAATAAGATTGGAAAACCTATGATAAAATGCTTATTTGAGAAGTAATAACAAGCATTTCTGTGATAGGAAAATGTAACACATATAACACTAGACTTCCTCATATGACAATGTGATAGGAAAATTTAAGGATAAAATGGATAAATGTCACATTCAAAATAGGAAAGAAAAAAGATGCGTACAAGCAAAAATACATGCATGATTGAGAGAATATTAGCAAAAAGTAGTAACCATTCAGCAAACATTAAGGTTGTAATACCAAATATTTGCACAATAAATAACTACAGTCGCTGTCAGTGGATATTTGTTTCAAGAAAATGAATTAATGAAAACAAATGGAGAGAGTAAACAAAATTGTTATCGACCAATTAGGTAATTACTGTAGCAACTTCAACTCAAATAAGTTCAAATTTCCCATACTTCTAAAGATGCTTTTAACTAAAGTTATCCAAATTGTAACACCCAAAGAAGAATCATAATCATAATTATCTGTATGTAATAATTAATAGGATCCTTGAAAGGTTTAAGTTAATCGCTAACCTGAAAATGGGAGCTATTCAGACAGCGGGCAATCTGTCTGAAAAGAGGAACCATACAGCGTTGAAATTCTGCAGACTGTGTTGCCTCCAGAACTTCTTCAAGTTCTCCAAGAATTAGAACTTCCTTCTGGCAATTGGTAACGGGCCAGTACTTCAGCAAACCCCTTATAACCGTATCTGCTAGCTTGTTATCTTTTTCAACGAACTGAATAATGCAGTAGGACAGCTGTTGATGATACAAAGTAACCTGTTTCGGTTTATGTAGAGGTATAAGTGCCCGGATAAGAAAAAGCTTATGCTCTTCTTTCATTGGCAGTGCAAACCCATTTATTATACTCCCAAGTATCTCCAGTAGCTCGCCAATACCATTGAGTCTTTCTGTCTCATATATAAACCGATAGAAAATGTTATTAATTGCCTTCCTAATGAATGGCCGATGCACC
>JAYMTK010001328.1:0-16800 GCA_036897405.1 Pelargonium myrrhifolium | reverse complement strand
CCGGACGGGTCGCTCCGCTTCCCCAAATTCACTTGGGTGGGTATAAGTGATTTTAAATGAGGTGTCATCACCTCATTTGTTTTGTTAAGTTGCAACTGATATACATTTTACCCATATATATATGTATGAGCCAAATAATATGGCTTAGATTTTAAGTCACCAGTGAGGTAAGGACACATCATTAAAAAAACTTAGACTCGACAGGTCGTACCATTTCTTCAAATTCATTGAAGTGGGTATAAGTGAAACTCAGTCGCCTCATTGGTGGCTTAAATTCCTTTTTATCTATTACCGTATATATTTAGGTATTATGATGTGCATGTCTATTGCAAATTAATCAAAAAATGGTCATCTATCTATATACAATTGCAAAACAAATTTTTGAAGACAAATAACATAGAAATGAGTTTATCAAGAATTGTGATGATAATAATATACCATGCCATAGTCCATATAAAATAAAAAGATGTGCACATGATTGTATTAAGAATTTTTTGTTTTGAAACAATATTAAGTATTTTAAGCAATGAAATATTTAGGTTAAACTATCTATTTGGGTCTCCAATTATTACAAGTCGACTTATTTAGTACCTAAATTAAGATAACTACAAATGACGTTTTTAAATTATATTAAAAGCTCACAAAGTGGGTCCCACCGTCAGTTCCGTTATAATTTTCGTTAGTTTTGCTTACGTGGCACGTGAAATTTAACGGAAATTATAATGGAAATGACAGTGGGACCCACTTTGTGAGCTATTAATATAATATGGGGAACTTATTTGTAGTTATCTTAATTTTGGTACTAAATCGGTCGACTTGTAATAATTGAAAATCCAAATAGATAGTTTAGCCAAATATTTATAATAAAAATGCCTAGTGTATTGGAAAATTTCAATACAGAGAAAATGACCAATTTGGTTCAGCAATATCTCTTTAAATATACTGTTTTTCAGTGTTTTTTTATTAGTTGAGCAACAAGGGGTAGCTCTCCCTTTTTAATCCATAACTCCACCCCATACCGCCGGCAATGAGGCTCGAACTCGAGACCTCAAAGAGAATCTCAAACGCTTAAACTACTTGGCCTACATGCCATTGGGTTTTTTAGTGTTAATTATTAAGAGCTTATCTTCTTAAATAAATAAATGATTAATTTTTTTTAATCTGAAAAGATAAGTATATAAACAATTGGAATGCGTTATTCACATATACAAAAGTGAGGAACCTAACCCAACCTTACCCCCATAACCCGGATCAGCTACAGAAAGGGACCGAGACCCTTACACTGCAGACCCACGAGACGCAATACACTTTCTTCTCAACAAATCACTCCCTAACCCTAATACGAGAACTCGAATAATAATAATAAAAAACTAAAGCCAAGCCACAACCGGCCCATCAATAACCAAGCACAAGTACCAGAAAATAAATACACTAGTCCAAAAATAGAAAAATCATCAAAAACAACAAGATAAAAAAAACAGCAAAAATAAATTCTCGTTCTGTCGTCCCTTTCCGCCACTCCACCATCACTTCGTAAGCTTGTCGAGCCCCTCATTAACCGTTTCTCCTCCATTTTTTGGCTACCCTTGATCACCTGCCTTTTTCCCGCCCCAATTCCGTCTGATGTTTTCCTTATGTTCATTCTCCTCTTCGTCGGGAAAATCTCGCTACTCGTCCGCTCTCCCGCCTCTCCTCCATTTTTTGGTTACCCTTGATCACCCGCATTTTTCCCGCCCCCCGTTCTGTCTGATGTTTTCCCTATGTTCCTTCTCCTATTCGTCGGGAAAATCTCGCTACTCGTCCCCTCTCCCGCCTCTAATGCTTTCGGATCTACCATCATCTTTTTCACTCCACTCTTCTTCTTCAGTGGAGATTGTCAGTTCTCCATCTGGATCCACCATTCCACTTAGTCGCGGCCTGTTTCCTTGCCGGAGCCCTAAAATATGACACATAAACCCTCTCATTCCCAATATCACATTTTGCATACAACACCTTACAATCCGGTTCGCCATGCCCTATAATCCAACATACATAGAAAAAATGAGGTATCTTCTCATACCTAAAATCAACCCAATAACCACTCCCCAACAACTTTAATCTTCATTTTTCGTTTTATTGGTTTTCTCATATCCGTCACCACCCTAACCCGGCAATAATTTGCCTTACAATTGTCATCCCACTCCAAAAACTCTCCAATATGCTTCTCTATACTCTCACAAACCCTAGACGTCCCGAACCACTCCGGAAGCCCCGTGATTTGGGCCCACAATTTAATCTCGTTCAATTCTACCCGGGCAACCAACTCCCCCGATTTAAGCGTCCGACACAACAAATTATTGTAGTAAACGCCCAAGGACCTCCTTGTAGAACCTTGTTCACATCCCGTTCATAGAAGAACTCGAACGTGAACTTTTGTTCCCGCACTCTTAACCCTTCACCGCTCACCTCAGTCGCCCTCATACCTTTTATTGGCTTTCAATGAAAAGGCATTTTCGCGCTTATCTGATTCAGATTTATGTCCATCGGGGACAAAAATCTTCCAACTCCCCACCCCCCCCCCCCCCCCCCCCCCCCAACTCAACCTCGAGATCTCAATACTCACCCCTTTCTCATCCTCCAAACTAAGGCTACCCACACCAGACACCACCAGATCTTCCATTTCCAGCAAGTATAAACCAAAATGAAAACAAAAACTCACCAATGAAGCACGCGACCCACCCTCTCTGCAGACACTCCACCACTACGCACATCAGAACAAACGATTTCAGCAAACCCGGGCTCTTCAGAATCGTTGTCGCCTCAAGCGCACCCGACCTCGCCTCCGTTAGCCCCCGCACTGCCTTCGCCTGCCGGAGTACCCAACCCTTGCTTTTCAGATCTGTTGTCAATGGAAGAGAGCAAACCCTAGACCTTTAATAGAGAGCCTTCTACACCTTCAATTTGTGATTGAAGTACTATTTTTAATAAATGATTAATTTTATTTGTATCAATACATGTTTTATTTATAGTTCAAAATAATATTCGTAGAATCATTTCTAGTTCTTTCATAGTATTTATCAAATCTCAAACTTTTTTTTTTTTGAAAGAGAAAACTTTATTAATAATGAAAAATTCCATTCAACAGGTTACAGACTACACTAGAAACTAATCTACCATATCCCCAAGCTTGATTCACGGCCAGCTCCCCAGTGTGTGATATTGAAGCCACAAATTTTGATTAAGGACATCCAGATTTTCAAACCACAGCGGCAATTCTAACCTCCCAACAAGGCAGAAGCAGCCTAACTGAGGCACACCAATCCTACCAGTGCTTTCCGACCCACGTCACTCCTCAGGCAGATTCATGACGGACTCTAATCCTCACAGCCTAGCAGGTATACGGATACCAAGTGCCAACTGAATCCTCTGTTAGTGCTTTTCAAGTCGAAACCCCATCCGAGTCCTCCCCCATCTCCTTTCCATCCTCAGTCCCTGACATGAAACCCGCTACAATATGCTCCGTTTGCCATGTCCTTTTCACTTTCCATTCAATTATTTTGACCCCAAAAATGACCCCTCACTAAATTGCTCCCTTCTCGTTGGTTTGGCCTCACCGACTACCAGTTCCGCCTCCTCCCTCTCCTTCCTTGCCACACGACCGTTCACTACCATTGTCCTTACACACTAGTCCCTACCTGAGATCTACCTCTACCCTTGAATCTCCCCCTCCCTCTTCCACTATAACTCTGTCATATCGTCTTGCTTCAACCCAACTCCAGCATGCCCACTTAGTAAAGCCCTAAAAAATCCTAATCTTTTCTGTAACCTCCAAATCCTTTCACCATACGTTTGTGTAACAAGATATAACATGCAAAGAGAAGAAGCCGTGAGCTTCACGGCGGAAGCGGCGAGAGAAGATGGATCTAACGGGGGAGAGCCACCGGATCTCCTCTCTCTAAAACCCCAAGTTACTGTTGTTATCACATCTCAAACTATTAATTATGCATACCTATTTTATAATCAATAAATTATATTGTAACAATGAATTGAGATTGGTGACAAAAATTTATCCAAACTCTCTCCATTTAAATATTACACCACCATTTAAACAAAGTAACATGGACCTATTGCCTATCATATCATGAATAAATCTTTATTTAAAAATACTCATATATTGACTTTAATTATATACTGAATATATGGCTAATAATGCAAATATATTCATAAAAAAATTGTGGTTATTAGGTTACACTTAATAATGTAAATAATTAATTATTGATTTGTGCATGGTTAGGTTAGAGTATCCGGTTCTTGTTGAAATGAGACATTATGTAATACATGAAAACTAATATAGTTTATTAGATTCAAGTAGCACTGTTTTCTCATTAGAATAAGAATATTCACACTCTTCACTTACGACTTAATTAATTTATACACGACACGTTAAACTAAACTTATCAAACTGTAAATCATAATTATTTTATAATCTCTAACTGCTAGCTTGCATATTTTTAATACTTCTTGTCTATTCTAATGACAAGCAGGTTGCATGTGAAAAATAAAATATTCCCATTTCCTTGAGGCACTGTTGAAACCATAACTTATTTTTCATGGTAACACAATAGATTATGCAGCTAATTGAACTCAAGAACGGATCCAGAAAATTTTATCATGAGAGCAAATTTTTTAATACAATATATTCAAGACGAAAACACGTTTTTACACAAATAAAATTCGATTTAGTAAATTTGGAAGTGGTTATTTTTTTAGGGTATAATGTATATCAGTTGACTGATATAAAGTTGTATCAGTTAAACTAATAAGGTGATGACACCTCATTTAAAATCATGGATCCGGACGGGTCGCTCCGCTCCCACAAATTCGCTTGAGTGGGTATAAGTGAAATTTAATGAGTTGTCATCGCATCATTGACTTGGTTAAGCTACAACTGATATAAAATTATATCAATCAACTGATATACATTTTACTCGTAAATTAATAATTGATATAGAGAAGTGAAAATTACTTTAATTTATCCAAAACAGTGAAAGAGGAAAAAAGTGGGCAGTTGAACCAAACACACAAGAAACCACTTCTTGTCTTTATGGATAAAAGAAAAGGAACCATCTTTTTCCACTTTCTTTAGTTAAAATAAAGAAACAATTCTTGGAGTTGCCAACGAAGTTCCCGGGAAAAAACCCAACTGCATCACGAGAAATTATTGATCATGTGGTGGAGGAGTGATCATCAAGTTGAGTATGTGCCTCTTTATTTAGCAACTCATTCAAATTTTGACCAATCACGTCCACGATGCATCGAACAAGAACTAACGTTTTTTATATGCTACCTTATCGAACAACCCTTTATTGTGTATCTACTCGTTCGAGTCTTCAATAATGACTATGATCTACAAATTTTTGAATTTAACACATCGTTTATGCACAATTTTATCAAATATTTGTAAGCATTGAGCAGTTAAGCAGTTCAATTCTTCTGATTGGCTTGATCAATGACGCAAACACCAAAGAATGTTGATTAAGTTATTGTACTGAGCAATTCGACTTTCGGGTCAGTCTAATTGCTCATTAGTTTATATGATAGTTCGAGAATCATAAAAGTTGAATTCAATTTTAGTTGAATAGTTTGATTGTTAAATCATTAGAACCGTTGTTGATCTTCCTTCGAAAACGTAACACTCTAAATAGAGTAAAACAAAAATGACCTGATTAAACCAAGTTTTCATCGAGTGGTCCAAGAATCCTATCAATTCAATGATCAAGTTTAAGACAAACTTGTTGGTCCAGTCTAATTTTAAGAGAAAATGTTTTTTTTTTACATGTAAACTCATTTACATATGCTTATTTTTTTCCACATGAACATCGTGATAGTCTATTGCATAAAAAAGTGAAATGAAATAATAAAGTACTAAAAAGAACATTGCTAACGAGAATTACGTTGAATCTAACAACAAGATCAACACACATCAACTATATGAAAAAACACATGCACTACCTCGCGTGATCCAATCAGCCTCCGTTAAACTTATAAGTATCCATACAGATGACAATGCTACCAAAACACATCATCTACATGAAAAAACACATGCACTGCCTCACATAGACCGATTAGTTTCCATTCACAAATATCCATCTCAATCATAGAGTCAAGTTAATATAACTTACCTTTCCAATAATTATATAATCAAAAGATCCACGTGGCAAGAGTTGACCTCTGTATCTCAGTTACGCAAGGTGATGGAAGATGGCCAAATCATCAAAACCTAAACACTCACGCACCAACCTTAGCAATCTTTACACAAATTGGCAATTTCAACACACAATCATCACTTGCAACTTTCAAACCAAACTTAGACACAAACCACACCAACAAAACCAACATAAATGACCAAATGCCAACAATTCAATTAAACCCATCACTCTCTGATTCTCTCATTTCTTTATCAGATTTTTGCTCACAAACAATCTCGAAACTCCCATCTGTTTTTGCTCATCCGTAGCCCGCAAGAAACCGAACAAACGAAGAGCTTATTAAGCGACACAAGACTTGAACACTTGCAGAGCATCGAAATGGGAAAAGAGAAGAACAAACCGAATGGTGGGGATGTTGCGATTCGGGTTCAAGAAACGACTCTTCAAGTTCGATCTACGAATCCTATTGACAAGGTACTCGATCTTTTCCTCTCTTTTTGGGTTCTTGTTCGTGTTCTTGCTGCATTTTCTTGCTTGCCAAGAGGCTTTCCATTTCTTTCTTGCGGTTACTATGTGCAAAAAAGAAATGGAAAGATTGGGAGTTTGTCGGAGGGCTTGTTTGGCAAGCAAGAAAATGCAGCAAGAACAGGTTGAGCTTTTAGTGAGCTCAGGTCAAACTTGAGTCTAGGAATAGGTTTGTTTTAATAAACAGGTCAAATTCAATGCAAATTCTCTTTAAACTTGTGAGTCGGTTCGTTCATTATTTTTCGATTAATACATGTTATATGGGAGAATAAATGAATATGATTTATGTTGTTTTTGGATTAAAGTAAACTAAACTAATAATAACACGACATCTCATTAGATTATCACACATACCCGCTCCAATAAATTTGTTGGAAGAGAGCGAGTCAATGGATCCTAAAGTTTAATGAGATGTTCAAACATTATCGACAACTTAGGCCTTGTTTTGAAACACTTATGGGTCTGCATAAGTTGCTACACACCTATTAACATTGTGTTGAATCATCAAAAATCAACAAAAATTTCAGCTTTTTCTCCCTCTATTCTTGTAATGATGGAAAAGTAGAGAGAATAATTATTCTTCGCTCTTTTGCAATTATGTTTTAATAAAATATTAATATAAATAATATATATAATATTTTTTTCTTCCTTTTGTTACCACATTATATATCATGATTTTTCTCTCCATATTTTATTCTTTCTTTAAAGTTTAAATAAACCTTTTTTTTTTTTTTTGATAACAACATAATATATTTATGATGGTTAGACATAAGACATGCAACACATTTAAAGTTAATGATCTTGCTCATCTATAATAAAATATCAACGAGTCGAGCCAAGCCAAACTATATAATAAAATGTCAACGAGTCGAGCCAAGCCAGACTCAGCTTGATCTTCAATATTTTCATCGACTAAAGCTGAAATTTATAAGCTTGTTCAGCCTCGATCCAAGTACAAAAGTATCGAGTCGAGCCTAACAATTCAGCCTTGATTCGGCTTGATTACACTCTTGACAAAAACAGAGACATGGTTACAATTCCCTATGAGAAACTGCTAATTTGTTCATTTCTTTCTTGCAGTTACAAGTACAAGAACCTCCGGCCACTCTGCAGACAGATGCAACCTCCGGGTTATTTTTCCGAAAGCTCTTTCAACAGCTTTTCTACTCGCACCTCGTCCTAATCGCTGCCTTGATCGTCTTCCTCACGATTCGCGGATTCATCTCAGCTTCCAACGGCCACCATTTCTACCCTCGGAAATGGTACCCTCCTCTCCTAGCTTCAACAGCGACTGCCGGAGTTGTTGCTTTCATGCTGCAATGGTTCACCAAATGCAGCCCTTCAAGAGCCTTGAAGTCGGCTTTTTGGATCAGTCCCTTGCTAACTTGTGGCGCTGGTGTGCTACTGATTGCCATTGGCTCCGCCGGAGGTTTAGCAGCAGGAGCGCTCGTTCTCTTCTTTTCCCTCATTCAGTCCTTGTACGCTTGCTGGGCCGGTCACCGGTTTGAATACGCGGGCAACGTCTTGTCGGTTTCTGTGGCGTCCCCTCCTAGGAAAACGAATTTGCTGGTCATTTTGTCCCTTGTTACCGGCATTTTGTATTCGACGTTCTTGGTGTCGGGCATTGGAGGAGCAGCGGCTACCAGAACCGGTTTAGACGTCGTGTTCATAATCATTCTCCTGCTAAGCCTGGCTTGGACGATGCAAGTGATCAAGAACACGGTGCAGACCTCGATCGCACAAATCAAGTTCATGCACCACGCTTGCGGGACAGATCATTTCGACGCTCTCCAAGCTTTCTGCAACACAAAGAAGAACTCAATTGGGAGTGTCTGCATCGGCTCAGCCCTAGCCCCGGTTCTCGTGGTGATCCGGGGCTCAGCCAGAGCCATGGCTCTGATAGCAGGAGACACGGACGAATTCTTGTTTTCGTGTGTCAACTGCTATTCGGGCATCGCTTCGACACTGATAACATATGGAAACCGGTGGGGGTTTGTGCAGGTCGGAGTTTACGGGAAGGGTTTTTTGCAGGCGTCAATGGATACCTGGGAGATGTTCAGGAGGGTCGGGATAGAATCTCTGATAGATTCGGATCTAACCGGAACATTTTGTTTTTTCTGTGGAGTCACCGGAGGGGCCATAAGCACACTAGCCGGCGGTTCTTGGGCACTTACAATGCATAAGAGTTATGCCACGGAAGTTTCCATCTACGCCTTCTTGATAGGCTATTTCACGGTAAGAACTTAGCTATATTTCAGAACCATTTTTCAAATTCAATAAAGAATTTTATCTATTCTTCGAATTTAAGAAGTTTAAATCGGAGAGAAACTGACCTTGATGATGTGTTACAGAGCCGAGTAGCAATGGCATGGCCGCAAGCTTGTGTTTTAGCGTACTATGTTGCGTATGCAGAGAACCCAGAGAGCCTTCGGTTTGACTCAACAATCCCTGTAAGAATCGAACAACTTCAGAGATATCAAGCTAGAGCTAATGAAAGCTAACTAGGATGGGCCTCAGCCATAGAAGAACCTGTATCCATCCACTGGCTAAAATTTCCGGCCAATCCTAGTTGCTTGTATGGGAAGAAATACAAACAAGTACAAAACGTCGTTGAAGAGCACAAGAACCTGTATAGAATTTTGTTAATTTTTTCTTCTAGAGATAGACAGAAACATCTTGTAGAATGAATGTTTTCAATCATTTGTAACGACTTCATGGAATATGATACAGTTAGATTGTAGCAGATTGCTACCTACTGAAATTAATCATTAAACAGTAATGCATTGCAGATAAGGCTAAATCCGCCAGAAAATTTGTTTGTACGGAAAATACAGAAACTTTATGTTCAAGATCTCTGAGATGCATGTAGATATATGATCAATAAAAATACAAAGAAGAACAGAGCTCTTACAACAAAGAATCAAATAAGATGCTATTATGTATAATACATTGTATAAATCTCATAATCATCAACCATAAAACCGCTAGTAATATGTAAACCTGCATAACCGGGATAAAATTGGACTTTAATTCCATTTTCAACACTAAATATTACACGGGAGTACAGTAAATCCAAGGAAGAAAAATAAGCAAACCACGGAGTATTATCCAAGATGACCTCGGCCACCACATTCTAAACACATGATGTTACCTGTTCCTCCACAACCTGCATGGCAATGATTATCTCATTAGGAAAATTGTCACCAAAAATCAAGTACAGAACACAAGAATGTCATATTGAATATTCTTGATGCATTTGGTACGGGCCTAGTGACCCATTTGTTCGTGAAAAGAGAAAATGAAATTATTTTTGTGGTTAAATGACAGAGGGTATAGATTTGCATGTATTTTAGAGTATATCCGGATGTACTTGCAATTGTGCATTGTCTGGACGGGAAAGAAAATATTACCTAAGCAGCGTACTTTGACAATGATGCCCTGGCTCTCCATGATTGAGTCAACATATAAGCCAGTACCAGAGCAAGTGGCACAGAGAACAGCGCCTTTGGCTTCGCAAACATTGCACTGTGGATTGTCTCCAATATCTTTCTCGGCCATAGATACACCAACTGGCTTCTCAATTTTCTCCTCTGGGATAGGTTTGTCATAACAAAACAGAGATTCAAGACTGCTTATTCTTCTGTGCGCATCTCGAACTGAACTTGACTCCGCCTGCAACAACAAAATTGGGACAAAAAGCTCATTACTTTATTCAAGCGCACAATGGCAGAAGAAATCAACCTTTTTTCAAAGCACAGACGTGTACATTAGTGCTTATATGTGTGTTTGAGAGAGCGAGAAAGGGAGGAATTCTACACTGCACTAACGATTTAAAAGAGTTTGTTGCGATCAAACACAACACAGAGACAACGTCATACTATGAAGCAAATAAGGTCATCTGATATTTGCAACTAAACAGCTCAAACACAAGACAAGGGACACATGGTTCATTAGTTGAAGCATTCAAATTAACTTCTTCCTCGCGAAGGACCAGACTAGTTTGCTTGCTAAAAGGGGAAATGTGTGTTCTAATTTCCTCTTTTTCGAGTCAGCTGATGGTGTGATTCCTTAATATTGCTCGAGTAAGGTTTTCCATACACAAATCTAATGGTTACTGTTTCCAAAACAGATACAAAACTTACAAATCACGAGTTTAGTCAGTGTACAGCCTTCGCCCGCTTTTGCAGAGAAGAAGTTTCAATGACTCGAACCCGTGACCTAAATATAGCCTTGTATACCTACCTGGTTCTATTGTGATGTAATCAAAATTTGAATAACACAACCGAAAATCAATGCAACAAAAACCCAACCATGATTCTTTCAACACCGGTCAAATTCTAAAATGTGCAATGAGCACAAATGACAAATCAAACATTTTAGTCGCAAAGAGGTTGTTTCCACTCAACCTGGACCTAAATAGAACTTGGTACAACCCAAACATCACCCGACTGATGATTCTTTTCAACCTATATCTGATTCCAAAATGTGCACAATTCAAATACTCTAATTCTCATCAACAAGACATTGCAATGAACTTCACAAATAAAAATTGAAACTTTTTTTCTTCTTGTGTAACAATCATTAACTCCACAAAACTGTATACATTACAGACATTAAAAACCAAGATAACACATGCCCATGAACTGTTTCAGCGAAAGAAATTCCACAAAAACAATAAATAATTAAAAATTATTAATAAACAAAATCCATATATATTAACGAAGGATTGAGAATAGGAGTAACCTCATCAGAAGCAGAACCGAAGGCTCTGATTTTCCTGACGCGAAACACAAAAGAAACTATGCTACTACTGTAATTGCAATTGAATTTGTACGGACACGCATGAGCAGCTAGTCCGATTGATGACGATGAGGTCAGCTTCAGAGCACAAGAATCCATGGTGGTGGTCACAAATCGTTCCCGAATAGCTTCTCAATTTCAGAAAATCCCAGAATTCGGGAATGGGATTTTTGAGAAAACATCGGAGGAATCGATGATCCGAAGAAGAAGATTGGGGTGGATTGTTCGTGGACCCGACCCGAATGTAGTAGAGAGAGTTGGAGCTCCGATGATAGATCCGATGCATTGATTATAGTTATTACTTATTACACAAATTTATATCACAAACGGTGCACGAACTTTTGTCAAAGTTAACGTTGTTATTAATGTTAGTAGTGTATGTGATAAAAATCTTTACTTGGTCGGTGAGAAAATAATAACTTACTAAATGAATTTAGAAGATTGTGTCAATTATACAAATGTGAGCAAACTATTTTTGAAATTGTCTAGCCCGAGTTGCGAGATGTAAGAGCTCGTGTGGATTGTGGAAATGTATGAGCGTACTAATTTTATGTTATTTGATTAATTTTATGTTTCAATTGTCATTCAAATTTTGGATTCAAGTAATTGTTTATGTGAATTATCATAATGTATAGAGAGTGGCAGTCTCTACTAAGCAGTTTATAGCGAGACTTAGTCACCACTAAAATTCACTTTTCATATGACTGTTGAATTGACCCGCTCTTAACCATTATTTGAGTTGTAAGCGAATTTATGTCACAAATGGTAAATGAACTTTGTGTCAAGGTCGACATTGTTGTTGTTGTTAATGTTTAGTATCGTATGTGATAAAAATCTTTACTTGGCCGGTGAAAAAGTAATAACTTATCAAATGAGTTTAGACTATTGTACAAATTTGAGCTGACAATTTATGAAATTGTCTAATCCGAATTGCAAGATGTGAGAACGCGTGTGGGTAAGCGTGCATTGTGGACGCATATAATTTTTTTGACTCAATTCGTACTAATTTTATGTGAGCAGAATTCAAAAAAATATAGGTCATGCTTCGATTGTCATTCAAATTTTGGATTCAAATAATTTTTTTTTTTTTGTAAATTATAATAATTTACAATGAGTTCAATCCAAATACGAGGTACTTGGACATTTTTCTTTGCTCTTTTGGGCTCAAGATTTTCTTTTTTGGCCCATATTTGGTCCAATCTTTGAGGCCTTCGTGTAGGCCATCAATCTTCATCAAAAACAACAACAACAAAAACAAGCAATGACATAGAGTTTTAACACGAGAAGAGGTGACAAAAAGTAGGGTCGGACGGGTTGAAAATACATTGATCCTAACCCGACGCTATAGGGTTTTCAAGTAGGTCGAGTTAGGATCAAACAGCAGATTTTAGGCATAAAATAGTGGGTATACTCGATCTGACCATAACCCGACCCAATTTTTTAAGATTGAAAAAAGTAAATTCGAACCCAATATTTTAAATGGTTGCGATTATCTTTTCTCATAGAATCTTCACGAGCGTGGGGCTTAACCCACAACTACGGTTAATCCTATTTCATTTATTTTGTGTTGTAAATTTTAATCCTATCACGAAGATTAACATAGTCTTCTACTCATACAAGGTACAACGCAAGTTTAAGTGATGCCATAGAGTTTAGATAAAGTTTAAGTGTTTAATTTTGCAATAATCGATTTACTAATAAGTTTTGAGATATTACTTTCAATACTAGTAATATATATATTTATATCATCGATGAATAGTTCAACACAACGTAAAACCCCGATACACAAATGTAGCAATTCGCAAAGTACCAAACCATCACAGATGAGTAGCAATTCCGTCGCAAAAAATTCCACCATAAAAATTATTTTTCGTCCATAATTTTGCAACATATTTCCGTGGCAAAAATGAAAAAAAAAAAAAAAACAGTGGCAAGTATAATATACTCTTGTAGTGATTTATTTGGATTAGACACTTGAATAATATGAGATTAAAAGTTGGGTGTTGAAATGATAACATGGTGGTGGTTAAGAATTGTGAATTGATAACTAAAAGCCAAATAAAAAGAGAAACTAATTATTTTCAACACCACAAAGACAACTTGAAATGTGAAATCAATTGAAAAGAAACTCTTAAGACATAATAATTCAAGAAAATATTAAATCAACTGATTGAATCTTTGTTTTTCTTTTTGTCAACAAGAATAGAGATTGACTTGACATGGTTGTTAGTAACTTTAAGTCTTTAACAATTGAGCTCAAACAAAAAAAAAAAAAAAAGTCTTCAACAATTTGTTACAACAAATTCGTTTGACATTTTCTTTAGATGGAAGAGATATTTTTGATAAAATGTTATTTTAAATTTCAATTTCGGAGAATGTTTTAAAGTAATATTCTTAACATCCATTGATACGTGAGGCACAGTGTGCTTACTCGAGGGGCATACGGGAACGCTTAGCCTCACTCGATCGCTGCGCGCTCAACGCCGCCAAACTACTAGAACTTCAAGCTATTAAGATGGACTCCACCTCAATATCGGACAATCACACGATAACTTGTGACATTTATTTGAGGTTAGTATATAACCCCCTCTTAATGAGAGAGAGATATTTATTCTCTCTATTATCAATCTCTCTTTTGCTTTCTCTTTTTAAAAAATTCTAAGGAGTTTTGTGTATTTCGGTCGAGATCTTACTATCATGTCTGAGACGGTGTCTCAAAAACACGCCAAGTACTTCGTTCTTTAGTGTATTCATTCATTGGTACGTGGGGGAGCAGTGGGCTTTTACTCGAGGGGCATATGGGAATGTTGAGTCTCGCCCCGCTCTCGCGCTCGACGTGCCAAACTACTAGAACTTCAAGCTACTAAGGTGGACTCTAGTTCGATATCAAGCGACCGCATAATGACATATGACATTTATTTGACCTCTTTATATAATAGGAGAGGGAGATCTTCATTATCTCAATTATCACTCTCTCTCTAGCTTTCTCCTTCTATTAACAGCTTTCAGGAGTTTTGTGTATTCCGGCCGAGATCTTACTCTCACGTCTGAGGCGGCGTTGCGAAAATACACCGAGTACCTCGTTCTTTAGTGTGTTTGTCTTGACAGGTCACAAATCCAACAAACATTGTTGATGAACCTTAACATTGACATTGGACAACATGTCAAGACTGAGAGCATTTCACACACTTACAATTTTTTTCTTAACATGTCGATAAACCTACTACGAATTTTTAGTACATTTTCTTTTTACTGGTATAAACAAGTGTATCATACTATTTTGTATAAGAGAATCGAACAAAATCCGAGAAAATAACATCTCTTGTAAAGGAACATACGTGTATATAACTAAATAAATATTGCTGGGTTAATATATTTATCAATATAATTATCGTTCACACACATTTCTCTGGTGATTTACACAAAGGAGACTAGTTCAATGTCTTGCATAATTTACCATAAATAAAGTGTGTTAGTGTGTTAATGTGTACCTCTCTAATCTCTATTTACGCGCTTTGTGACTATTTGTGACCTATTATTAATTCAATATAACTAGAAGATGATTCATTGATTATGGATCTATATAATAAGCACAGTCTATATTATAATGATCAATTGAGTTACGTATCTCAATTAATAAATTATAATTTTTAATATTTTTTTAAGCAAATTATTAATACTTGAATTAAAGTAATAGTAAGTTAGTAACACTATGAATGAGTAATAAAACTGAGTATTTGAATGAAAAGTTGTATAGTTTTAATTGAAGATTAAATGAATAATAACCATTTAAAGTGGTTTAATTAACTGTTTTTGAAGTATATACTAACTTTTTCTAGTGAGCAAATATTGCATAGAGAAAAATTAAGCATACAACCAATTAAAAGTAGGTAGTCTTGCATGTAGTTGACATCCTAAAATAGTTATTCGTTAAAATGTCACAATTATTTAAACAAAATTTTATGCAATACACGCTTTTAGATTAGCTTCTTTTAGTAATTAAATGTCAACTAGTTACTTATGTTTTAGTTCTTTAAACATTCTCTCGCACATTTTGAAAAAAATAGGATGAAAAAGTATGATAGAAGAAAACATAAAGATGATGTGTTTTAATATCGACATGCAACAAATGTCAACTACTTGCTAATATTTGAGTTCTTTAAACATTCTCTTACTCATTTTGAAAAGAAATAGGAAAAAGTACTCATTTTATTTTATTTTTATTTTTAAGTAACTCATCCCAATAACAAATGGACAACATGATTTTGAAAAATGTATTTATAATCAACTATTTTTTTTATTTTTTTGATGAAGAAAGGAAATTAAAGAAACTAACGACCAACAACCACACGGCTATAGCTCACTCCTTGAGCACCTTCATTCATTAACTCAGTCACCTCCATAGGAGCAAGATCATAAACAGCCATTGCACGCGCCCTTTGTGGTGGAGTGTAAGAGATCACTATTGGTGCAGTCAAGTGCTTAAAGTTCTAGGCTAGGAGACGAAGTCTCACTCTTGAACAACGGTCCCTCTCTGAAAATATGAAAGTACTGTGCCGTTATAAGACAGAATTTCGGCACCTGTTTATATAAAAAAAAAAATTAAACAGCCATCCTGAAAGTGCCCATAAGCCCCAAATTCGTCCTTCTATCGATCTATGATCTATCAAATTCCTGCCAGCACTCCATCCAAATTTTATTTGTAATCGAATATTAACCAATGTTTTACATATATTCAAAACTAATAATAGAAATCTTTCATTTGAATCATTACTTTGAGACAATGGGGCGCACATGCACTCAAAATATCATGCGTAATTAAGCCATATATATGCACATAAAATTGAAAGCATATAAATATCATCAAACGCGTGAATCAATTACCATGAAATTGTTCAAATCCAATACGAGTGTATATTATGTTCAAATTCTGATTATATCCTAACGTTAAATAAAAAATGTAAAAAAATATAGGGTAAATTAGTTATCTTCTAATGGATTGACACGAATTTTGTTTTTAGCTCTTATCTCCTTTTCGGTGTGCTTTTAGCCATTAAACTTCATTGTTTTATTTTTTTTTAACCTAACTGATTTATTGTGCTCGGTTACTCTCCGTCATGTCACCAGCTTGCGCCACGTAGGATGTTCATGTCAGCGCCTATGGATTGACACAAATTTTGCTTTTAGCCCTTACCTTGTTTTCGGTGTGCTTTCAGCCCTTAAACTTCTCTGTTTTTTTCTTTTTAACCCAACTGACCAGTTGTGCCCAGTTACCCTCTACCACATC
>JAYMTK010001327.1:0-16801 GCA_036897405.1 Pelargonium myrrhifolium | reverse complement strand
GGAGCGACATGATTTTAAATGAGGTGTCAACACCTTATTAGTGCAACTGATATAAAATTATATCAGTCAACTGATGCGCATATATATTACTCTAATTTATATGCCAAACAATATGCTCTCATTGACATTTCTGCAATAATTCTTGATACGTACAAAACCGTGTGTAAAACTCGTAAACCAAATTGATAATGACACTATTAAATGTTGAAAATGAACTAATCTATGCTCAAATGCATAATTGATGTATCTTAAATTCTTAATACAAAATTGTTGCAATAATTGCTAATATTTTATAATTTGGCAAACCACTTAGTATTGATGATGACTTAATTAATTTAATTATGGTTTGTTACCGTTGAAAATCATTGATTAAAAAATATGCACAATTAGTAAAAAAATTTGTTGACTTTATTAGTCGAGGCGTGGAGACGATTAGCCGATGATTAGTGAATAATTAAAAAAAAATTGTTAGGGTTAATGGCAATTACTTCACTCCACTTCCTTCTCTTGAAAGTGAAATTCATAATTTTTAATCAAGGTAAATGATAGATTCTTAAGCATGCTTATGGAAAATACATTTTTCAAAAGAAAAACTAGCATATATATAATGACAATCCTTTTCTAATACAACAAGCAATGAAGCAACAAAAGAATGAAGAACCATTTTTCTCTTTCTAAAACTATCTAGCACTTAGAGCCACGATTTGGACCAAAATTGTTGATGTATCTCACATTAAAAGAATATGAAGTATGTCGACATTTGATATACACGTTGAGCCTTCTATTATCAGCTTAAACTTTTGGGTTGGATTCAAGTCTAACAAAATATCGGAGTTGGTTCTGTTTGGTCCAGATAACCCGTCTCTATTGCCTCCCTTCTTGTAGACACTCCTTGGTAGTTCATACCGCCTATAAAGCTTGGTGATCCCATATAGGATGACATACTCATTTGGATGTCCAAGCCCAAAGGTCACTAGAGGACTCCGCAACGGGATCCACTTCGCTAACAGCCAATCACAGACTAACCCCTCGCCAGATAAATTCACCCTTATAAATACTTCTCATGAAAGAAGGAGAAGAGATCTCATTCTAGAAATATTTCTCTACACAGACTCGTTGTAACTGATAACTATCTCATGTGTTCTTTATATTACTCATATATTATTTGTGTCGGTATTTTTAATCTCACATCTAAATTAAACGGTCCCTCAAACTCATATATGGGGTCTTCGCTTAATTACGTGCTATCTTACGCAAGTAATATAGTTTGTACCATTTACCAAAAACTATTTGGACTTCAACACTTGGAAAAATTAATTTGACACGTGGATTAGATGCATTTATTTGTTTCTAAGGTACTTATTTGACCTAGTTAAAGAAAAGTGTTAACCAATGGGGGTGACGCAGTTGATTAACACATGCATATGTTGTGTGAGTGGGAAGAGGTTTCGGCTTCGATCTCCACTCAACACATCCATGGGGAGAGATGAAATTCTTAACATGTGAATAACCTCGAATGAGGATTAGTCTGTGTGGTCAAAAAGCTAAAAGGTGTCGACCGCCAAAGTGCGGACCCACTCTGAGGTGAAATTCTTAACATGTGACCAAATCTCGAATGAGGATTAGTCTGTATGGTCAAACGGCTAAAAGGTGTCGATCGCCATAGTGCGGACCCGCTCTAGAAGAAATTCTTAACCTGTAAACAAATTTCGAATGATGATTAGTTTGAGTGTGGTCAAACGGATAAAAAGTGTCGACCGCTAAAGTACGGACCTGCTCTGGAATTCCGTGGTTTAGACAAAAAAACATGTTAAATTTATCAATTTAGCCACATGTTAGGGCTTTTTGTGGGCCTACTAAAAGTGGACAAGTGCATACACAGACCCACGTTTTGCACATGCTGGTTTTATTAGTCAAATACTCTTTTAACATTCATTATAATTCGGCCCAAAATTAGGGCTCTGACCTAACACTACAATGAATTGGTCCAACAGAAAACATGATATGGTTTATGTCCACATTTCACATAGCAAATCAAATCATTTCTTGTTAAATGTCAATTTAATTACCCAACAAGAAAAAGAAAACATTTTATAAAATAAATTAATAAATAACCAAAATGACAAAATAATTTAATTGATCAAGACTTGCGAAAATGTCCGTTATTAACGTCTTTTTTCACGATTGATTTGTGAATATTATAGTAAGTTTGTATTAAGATTAAAAGGTTATTACAAATTGCACGCTCTATTCATGAAACGTTACTATTCAAACTCTTAGTACGCATTTTTTTTCTTTAAAAAGATGTCAAAGGTTTTCATTTTCATTTGAGAAACGTCAAGTTGGATCAATGTAAAACAATGGAATCTAGTGGTAGTCGAGTCAAACGCGCTGGTAATCATTAAAGCTTGGACGATATGATGGTGGGCAACTCGGCCTAATTGGACTCCTCATTCAGAATTGTTTAGCTATTTAAATTAGTTTTCAAACTTAAAATTCTTCTTTTTGTGCATTGCTTTGGGATCAAATAAAATATGCTTTAATCAAATAATCAAATTTTTCGGTGATCGAATTAGAGTAGTACACAGTATACTTAACAATATAAGTCACATAATTAAAAAAACTCACATATTTTTTGTGTTTATCTATAATTTATCTCAATAAAAAATGAGTCTCGTTAACACTAATGAAATATGAAATAAGAACACGAGTGTTTTTTGTTCAACCGCATTGCTAAATTTGATTAAACATTTTTATAATTAATATAAAAAAATATTTTTTTCTTTAATTGGCAAGTTTTTTTAGCATACCGTTTCTTTCATGAGCCTATCTGGTCCCGCCAAAACCCAACAACCCCGACACGTGTCAACATCCAATCACATCAATCCACGTCATCATCCTACAAACCTACGCGCTAGCCAAAGCGTTTACGCTGTGAGCTACTTGTACGTTAACCGAAGAAACCTAATCCACACTGTCATGACGTGGCAATATATGATTGGCCAGTGGCTTAGAGAAACGTACAATTCAACAGAGACTTGTTAAAACCAGATTCCCGAAAATGCCCCTCTAGTTTCGCTCCTTATCCGAATCACAACCAACAACTCTCTGTCCATTACCGACTTCTGGTCTCTATATAAAAGAAATTGAAATTAAATAATAATTAAAAAAAACACACATCTTCTCTATCCTCCGAGTCTCAGTCTTCTTCTCCGATCGACGATCGCAACCGGAGATCTCTAAACCCTAGCTCGCCGGAGCTCTTCGATTCGCGGATCTAGCGCATGGATCGCATAGTCGGAGGCAAGTACAAGCTCGGCCGCAAGATCGGCAACGGATCCTTCGGTGAAATCTACCTCGGTACGTGAATCAATCGATGCTGGAGTTATGTTTCTGTGTTTGCATAGTTGAGTTTGAGAGATTTTCGTGTTGTTAGAGAGGTTTGTGATTGATCTGCGTGAGTTTTTGGAATTTTTGTTGCAGCTACGCATGTGGATACCTTCGAGATCGTCGCCGTTAAGATTGTGAGTCTCTATTCTTTTTCTTATTATCATCGTCTTTGTGAAGCTAAGTTCTGATCAGTAGATCGGTATCTGATGTGAATTTGATGAATTTTGTGTTGAACATGTGTGGTTTTTGCTTATATCAGATGCAGAATCCTGGATATTTTTCTCTAACTATGAAAATTTTAGCTGTTAATTGAAGTAGTTACTGTTTTGTGTTGAACATGTATAGTTTTAGCTGTTTACAGATGCAGAATCCTGGATATTTTTCTTTAACTATGAAATTTTAGCAGTTAATTGAAGTAGTTACTGTTTGTATACGTACAGAGATGGTGGCTGAAACTTGTTCTAAGCTTGTAATTGCTAATTTTTGCTTCTTTTGCAGGAAAATAGCAAGACAAAACATCCACAACTGTTTTATGAGGCCAAGTTGTATCAGATACTACAAGGAGGAAGTAAGTATTAGTTGCAGAAAATGGAATGTATGCATTTCTTAATGGTGAAATAATGCACAGACACTCTTGTCTTCTCAATGTATATATATGCCTGACACGAATCTGACACTTGGACGCTCTTCGAATACGTGTTGGACACTAGATTTCATGTGTTCGTTGTTTTCTTCTAAAATTGAATTGATCGAACACGCTAATGAGTATATTGAAAGAATGTAGAGCTTTCACTATTTTCTTATATTTATATTCTCGCACTCTCATAGAAATAGATAATTTAATAATAGTGTTTATTATGCATGACTTTATGTAAAAAATTTGCACTAAGTAGCAAAAATAATATTGTTGAACGTATTCTTAACGTGTTGTGTCTCTGATTTTATAAAAATTGTGTGTCCAGTGTCTTGTATTTGTGTTTATGCAGGTGAAATTGAATTATTTTGGTTTAATTTGTAAATTTGGTGTTTAGGTGGTATTCCAGGAATTAAGTGGGCTGGCATAGACGGGGAGGACAATGCATTGGTTGTCGACTTGTTGGGACCAAGCCTCGAGGACTTGTTTGTGTACTGTGGAAGGAGATTCTCCTTGAAGACGGTTCTGTTGTTGGCAGATCAAATGGTGAGTGTATCATATTGAATCCACTTTTCATCTTATGCTGAAATGCCCAAACTCTTGTTGCATATCGTAAGCACAGTTGGAGCTAGCTAGCAAAAATTGTATTGATTTTAATCATTTTGTGTCTTTCTTTACTTAGATATCAAGGATAGAGTATATGCATTCTAAAGGGTTTTTACATCGAGACATCAAACCCGATAACTTCCTCATGGGTCTCAGTCGTAAGGCAAACCAGGTGAGTATTTTTGTATTTTTTTCTTAACTATTCACATGGATGCTATTCTTCTGTATTTGTATGTATATTTATAATTTTATTATTTCAGGTTTACATCATCGATTATGGGCTTGCGAAACGATACCGTGATGCCACCACTAACCGTCATATCCCTTACAGGTGTCCCTTTTAAATCAAGGATGATTTTTTTTTTTTTGGTTTCCAGACATTCTCATATGGTTTCTTGTCTAACTATTATCTTGTACAGGGAGAACAAGAACTTAACAGGGACTGCTCGCTATGCAAGTTGCAATACACACCGTGGAATTGGTATGCAATTTTTATCTTACTTCTCTGCCTTTTTAATTCCTCAGTGATGAATTTGTGACATTGGCTCTCTCATCTTCCAAATTTTGTATTTCTCATAGAGCAAAGTCGGCGAGATGATTTGGAGTCACTTGGATATGTTCTCTTATATTTTCTGAGAGGAAGGTAAGCCATTTCTTTCTAGATGAATCCTTCAATGAGATTTGAGTTCCATGTAACTCTTCCCTTTTCTAATGGTTATGCTTCTATGCAGTCTTCCATGGCAAGGATCGAAAGGTGCTACGAAGAAGCAAAAATATGACAAGATATGCGAGAAAAAATTATCAACACCCATTGAGGTATGTGCCACTGCGAGCCATTATTTGTATAGTGAAAAGTTCTGTATTGTGCGGTCAGTACATTTGAACTGACACGTGACATTTTTATAGGTTCTGTGCAAATCTCACCCTGTGGAGTTCGCATCATACTTCCATTACTGCCACTCATTAGCATTTGATCAGCGGCCTGATTATGGATACTTGAAGCGTCTCTTTCGCGACTTGTTTGCTCGTGAAGGTATTGAATAAGTGATGTATATTCAGCTTAATAGTTTAGTACAATAACATACTCTGATGTGGGTTTTTTCTCTAATCTTTTTGGTATTTGCCAGGATATCAATTCGATTATATATTTGACTGGACCATCCTGAAGTATCAGCAGGCACAGAAAAGTAGACCTCAGCCTCGAGTATCGGTCAGTATTTTGATGTTTTTGTAAATAGTTAAATCTTTCTCTTATTCAATTTGGGAGTATTTTGATGTTTCTAACAAGATGAATACCTCCTTTTTACAGCCAGCTGTAGTTAGCAGCAGTCACGCAATGCCAATGGAAGTTGACCGTCGCCAAGGTTAGATTTTCCTAATGCACTTTATACATTGTATGCGTACGGCTAAATAAAATATTAAGGTCGAAAGAGGGGAGAAGAATATCCTATTCAAACGGGATAATCAATTTATTTCATTGCAGGAGCCGTTCGTGCTTCTTATCCAGCTGAGCGTACTGAGCGCGTTAGATCGAGTAATGCTGCCGGTCCTGGCACACGCATCCATAAGTCAGGAACAGCCCGGAATTTGCCTCCTGATCAACCACTCGATAGGAATGTAAGTCATCTCCACCAAAACTAGAGACAATAGTGAAATTTCTGTAGTATATCGCGACGATAACTCTTTTCACTTCTAGTTATCTTGCACGTTTGCGATTTAAAACAGCTCACGACTGGGTTGAAATTGATTGTTGTAGATTTTGTCTGACACTCACATGGCCTCTACTTCATTTTCTCCTGTCGGCATCTCAAAAAGACACGTCTCAAAGCCTACTGAAGCCACAAACACCGGTCCTGGATATGGCAACAAAGTTGGTACTTCCAGTAGCTGGATCTCTTCACTGCAGCGTGTTTCTTCCGCCAAATGAAGAATATACGGTAATTTATCTGAGTAAAAAAGTTCTTGTTCTATCCTATTTGTTCCGTTTTAGTCCCCGAACTATCAAACGTTCCATTTTAGTCCAAACTATGTCACATTCAGTTCCACTTTGGTCCCCTACCGTTCATTTTAGTTACAGAACACATCAAAGTGTGCTGACGTGGAAAAAAAGTTATGGATGGATTTTGTAACTAAAATTAACGGTAGAGACCAAAGTGGAACTAAATGGGACATAGTTTGGGGCTAAAATGGAACCGAGTGAAAATCTTTGGATTAAGTTGGAACGTTTGATAGTTTAGGGTTGAAAATGGAACAAATGTTTTATTGTTACGCCGTAAATTGGTTAACTAATTTTTTTGCTTTGTGGTTGAGAAGATGCCGCTGCAACGCTAAACATTTGAGCTACCAAGTGCAAAAAAATTCAAGTTTCGAGAGCCGCATATTTGAGCAAATGAAGCTAAAGATTTGGACTATTTCCGGATCCTCCATTAATATGGTAATGGTTTTTGACTTTGATCGTAGCGATGAATTTGTTTATCGTCTAATGGAGGCAACAACATGCTCTGCTAATTTGAAACATATGGAACACCAAAAGCACGGTTCCTTTGCTGTACATAGTCGTTATGTTTTACTAATACAAACTTGTATCTATGATTTCGGTGTAATGTGGACGGACTATAACATTGACTCGTTCACCATTCTTTTGTTTAGTCGGGATTTATGGAAATTGGATGACGGTGTAATCTTTGATTTATTTTCAATTAAACGTTTGTTCTTAATGATCCTTACTTGAACACATTGTGACGATATTGTTGATGCATTTAGTCTGTGGTCTCGTATACGGAACACGATATTATAGAACTCACTGTTTGGGTGTAGGTCGTTTCACGAATGTCAAAGCTCGTGATGTTGGCAGCAGCGGCTGTTTTGTACTCGGTTTTCACCAATAGTTTCAGGTATTTACATATGATTTAGTTTGGTTTTTTCTTCTTTTTCATGATATATCGTGTTTGCTCCAGGTTTTCGGCTTTCTGAGCTTTCTGTTGCATCTTATGTTCCATGTTCCAGAGGCTACGTTCGACTTTAGACTTCCGATGGTTCGAATTTGGCTGTTCCGGGAATTCCGAAAATTCCGTTGCTCAAAGGGGACAGTTCCATTTGAGGTATGGTAAAAGAAGCTGCAATTGTAATTATGCTTTGAAATTTGAAATATAAATGTTCATGTTATGACCAACTTTGTTTCCTATGGTGCAAAATGTCCATCGAAGGGTGTTAACCACGGGCACGATAATTGGTACACCATGGGTGCGTCTTTTCCGGTTCTCTCGCCCTACGGAAAGACTAGCACAATGAGCACAATTATAACTGGTATGGTGCGTCTTTTCCCATTCTCTCGCCCTACAGAAAGTTGATGCAATTCCGTGCCTTATCTTGGGTACGATAATTATACACGATGGCCTGGACAATCTCGTGCACATGGCTATCCAGTGTTTATACAAAGGGCGCATTAACTGGTACGTTAGAACTGTATCCTTCCGGTTCTTTCGTTATAGGGAAAGTCCTTAATGCTGATGCCCACGCTAAATGTGGGCCATATCGTCCTTCCATGTTCTCTCATGCTAGGAAACAACGGTCATTCGTTATAGAGAAAGTGCCTCTCAATGCTAATGCCCACGCTAAATATGGGCCATATTGTCCTTCCATGTTCTCTCATGCTAGGAAACAACGGTCACTCGTTATAGGGAAAGTGCCTCTCAATGTTGATGCCCATGCTAAATGTGGGGCATATTGTCCTTCCATGTTCTCTCATGCTAGGGAACAACGGTCATTCGTTATAGGGAAAGTGCCTCTCAATGCTGATGCCCACGCTAAATATGGGCCATATTGTCCTTCCATGTTCTCTCATGCTAGGGAACAACAGTCACTCGTTAATAGGCTAATGCCCACGTTAAATATGGGCCATATTGCCCTTTCATGCTCTCTCGTGCTAGGGAACAACGGTCATCTCAAAGCCCCGACACCTACACTAGATATGGATTGAATTGTCACTCCCGCCCGTCTTGTGCTAGGAAATAGTTCTCTCAATGCTCTAACACATACACCAAACAATTGTCTCGTTTGCAATTCGGGTCTTGGGTCAGGCTACGGAAATAGTTCTCTCAATGCTCTTACACATACACCAAACAATTGTCTCGTTGGCAATTCGGGTCTTGGGTCAGGCAACAAAACTATCGGACTTGTATTTTGAAACTTTTTGTTGGCCTCATCTTTCCCACTAAGTGGCAAATCACATTAGAACTAACAAAAACCTGTTTAATAAAAAAAAACAACCTGATTCGTTGAGACCTGCACTCCCATTGCCATATGTATTCACAATTTCTCGAATCCAGTTCATGTACTAGTTTAAAAACTATACAATCTGACATGACAAAAACAATTGAACTGGTTTCAAATCTATCAGAATTCTACTTTATCTCCCGCCAAAGTTAAACACGACCTTAAAGAAGAGATAATTTAGTAGGAAGACTTTTATATTTTTTGAGTTAATTACAGTTTCTTACTCTGTACAATCACTCATTTGCAATTAATACCATGTGTTTTCATTTTGTTAACAATTAGCTCATCCGTCTAAATTTTTCTCAAATTCCGTCCGTGGACAAATGAAAAGACCAAAATGCCCTTTATTTTTTATTTTTATAATAATGATAAGAACAATGATAATAATTTTTAAGAAAAAATACTTCATCCTTTCCATCTCCACCACCAAGAGAAACTTTAATCTTATTCTTCAAAAATCGTCATTTTTACAAAAAATTAAAAATTCTGTCAAATTAACTACTGTTAACGAAATGAAAGTATAGAGTAATTAAAAATTAATTTAATAGTTCAAGATAATAGTACAAGATAGAAAATTGTAATTAATCCTCATCTTTTTGTTAATTGATTGAATACTAAAGTTCAGAGACCATAGTATATGATCTCCAGAGAATGAGAATAAGCAAACAATTAGGTCCTCCGTTTAAGCACATTGCCAAAAACTGGGAAGGAGACTCATTTGCTATGAATGATACACAGTATAAGCACAAAAAGTCCATTTACAACCAATCTGTTTGAATTAAAGGAGTAGCCAAAACAAACATTAAGTGTATATAACACACAAAAGAGATCAAATAAAATCTCGGAAACTTACTCCACTACTCTGTACCTAAACAGGAATGGTGTTTTATTGCGCTGAACATTGGCCGAATTATAGCTTTTATCAACAAAATGCCGTTTGATTCTCTCGTGGGATGCTGCGTCATTTTGGCCTGTGAGTTCGGCTTCCTTGGGACCCACGTGTTTTTGAAACTCACTCCAATTCCTTCAGAAAGTCGATATTATCTACAAAAACCTGCAAAATCGAACAACCCGAATGTATCATATTAACCTTCATGTATTAGGTGACACGTCTATTAAAAGATAACATTGGTGTCATAAAATGAGCTCTACGAGAACAAAATTATCATGGGTAAAAGCTTCCTTGATTATGATACCGATAAAAAAAGCTTCACGTATTGGAAATAAACACAGGTTTCGGTCCAAAGTAAACAACAATACAAAATTTCAACTTAAAGCAATTTATTATAGAAATCGGATTAAACTACCTATTTGGGTCCCCAATTATTACAAGTCGACCGACTTAGTACTTAAATTAAGATTATATTAAAATCTCACAAAGTGGGTCCCACCGCTAGTTCCGTTATAATTTCCGTCAGTTTTGCTTATGTGGCACGTGAAATCGAACGGAAGTTATAACGGAACTGACGGTTTGACCCACTTTATGAGCTTTTAATATAATCTAGGGACCGCATTTGTAGTTATCTTAATTTGGGTACTACTCGGTCGACTTGTAATAATTGGGAACCCAAATAAATAGTTTAGCCTAAAAATCGAAACTCTCAAACATGTCCAGAAAAAAGTCTACCTGGAAAAAAGTTCCCTACGCATAAACTAGACTTCAATCACGCATTTGTCTTTTTGAATCCCAACTTAATGAAAATTATACACTTATCCCAAAATAAATATTTTGCACTTACTAAGAATAATAATATTATTAGTGTTTTAACTTTTTTCCATGTGCTTATAACCAACTTATTTTAGGTATTGTATTGGTAATTTATGTATAATTCACTAACCAAAAGAGAAAGCGTACCCTTATTTTTAGCCGAAGTAGATTAGTATAGTGGACATTCATAATTCATTTTGAGACAAAGTAGAGCTGGCAATTTGGACATGAGCCAGCGGACACCCGAAATCCGACCCACATTTTTTGTGGGTTTGAGTTGCATAAAATAGACCCGATTGATTTTTGGGTCGGGCCGGGTCTTTTCAACCGAAACCCAAGTTGCCAGCTCTAGGACCGAATGTATTTTGGTCTTACTGAATGATTTTAAAAGCAATGTCATGGTACCAAGTGGCAAGTTCCAAGACAGTTAAATTTTATATCGTGTTTCTAGAGAACTTTGTTGGAACAAAATGTTCACAAGGCATGAAGGCAAAAAAGTGTTTAGAAGCCATACCGTCTTCCAACCATCAGGATCCAAGCATGCGGTGATCTTGGTATTGATGCCAGGTAATGGTCCGGGTTCCCTCGTAATCTTCCCACCACATAGTTTAATAGCTTCAGCAGTTTTGTAGACATCATCTGTGCCTATTGCAATCTGTTAAACATCCGGGAAAAAGAAAATTAGCGTCCTTAAAAATGATCTACCATTAAGACAAAGCAACATAGAAAAACGGCCAATTAAGTTACTGAACTTTCGAACTGTCAATAATTTAGTCCTCGAACTTTCAAAAAGCCAAAATAGTTCCTAAACTTTGAGTTTTGTGGTCAACTCAAGTAGTTAATGCCATTAGTTTGAGTTAGTTGACCTTAACTTTGAAGACATGGAGCTGATGTGGCACTTTAAAAAACTATTAAATAAACAATTATCCACGTAGCGCTGACGTGGCATTCAAATGTATTTATTTTTTAAAACCACGTCAGCTCCATGTCTTCAAAGTGAACAGCCAACCAACTCTAACTAATGGGCATGAGCTATATTGACCCCAAAATTCAAAGTTTAGGGACTAAATCGACAACTATATGAAAGTTCAGGGTCATCCCTGACAATTTTACCTTTTTATTGAAATTGGTAATGAAACAATACAATTCAAGAAAAAGACACAGATAAACCCAACTGAATTACCGGTCCAACAACATGCAAAAGTATTGAAAACTAAGCACTCAACAAAAGCAAAACTCTTTTGAAATTCCTTTGAATCAACTTGTTTTTGTTTTGTTCTTGCTCGAGAAAAAAAAAAAAAAAAACAAGTTCCTACCTGAGCATAAGCGTTTCCTTTCTCATATTCAGTGACCCCATAGTTGTAAGTTAGCTCCAGCACAGCATTTTTATCTTCAGGACCATAACCCATCATTGCTATTGTATACTGGAACAAGAGTCACAAGATTGACGGAAGTTAAAATACATGAAAAGACCAGATACATATGAAAAGACCAGACACAAGTCTTGCACGGAGCAAGAAGAAAACTCTATAGCCATAAAGTGATGATGTTACAGAAATAATGACAATTTTGGACATGAAAAGACCTGGAGACGAGATTTCAAAAACAAATAGAATCAAAATAGAATGCACCAATAGTTTTTGTGTTATCCCAAAATTTATTGCACAATAATCATAATCAATAGAGTTATATATGATCCCTTGATGATGAGTCATACTTGCTCTCAGGGTTTTAGACTTTTAGTTATATGAGTAAGCAATACAAAAATAAATTAATAAACTAGAGGGATGGACTATACAAGACCACTACAGGTTTAAAAAGCAGAACCGGCAAGCATGATTAACAGGTTGAATAATTAAACATATAACAAGCACGATTATCAGAGATGCACCTATACAAATATTGGACGACTCTGTTATAATGGTTAGACGTTAGAGATGCCAAGTTACCTTGTACTCTGGGTTATCCCGGGTACGGAGCAGCTCCATGCCAAAAGCCTAAAAATTCAAATAAATAAAGAACGAAAACAATATTATGTCTTGAAAAAGAATAAGCAAAAACAAAGAACATATATCTCTGGAAACTGAAATGTCCAGTTCATATAGCAGTACCACATCTTGATACAGAACCACTCTCACCTTCTCATAAAATTCTATTGCACGACCAAGATCGCCGACTCGAAGCATTACTTGACACAAGGGCTCAGGTGTGGGTCCTCTTTCCAAGAGTTCAAACTTATAACCATCAGGGTCTTCAATAAATGCTATCACTGTGCTGCCGCCTTTCACTGGACCTGGTTCGCGGGTTACTTTTCCACCCTTGGCCTTTACAAGTTCCACAGTTTTGGCAACCTAAACAAGGAGTAAATAAATAAAACTGTTTGAAGAACCATCAACCAGCAATTTAAGATGCATAATAACTAAAACAAGGGATCAAATCAATATATGAGGTTAAGAAGCTTAAGGATACTCTGTTAAAACTTTAAACCAAACCATCAAAGAAATCTACAGTATGCACAAGCATTAGGTGTCAGAAATGAGGAAAAATTAAGAATGTCTTGCATTTTCAATGCATCTAAAGTTTTACAGTTATCATTCACGGAAACAGATAACCAATACTATTAAAACGGAGGGTTGGCCTACAATGGTATAATAGATAGAAACTAGGATACAATAAAGGGAACTTACATCCTCAACTGCAATACCAAAATGGCCAAACCCAGTTCCGATGTCGTATTTATCAACTCCATAGTCTGTCAGCACCATCAAATCAAAACCGTTAAAACAAACATCAAAAATATGTAACTAGTGTCAAGGGGGCACCACAGTGGATTGGGCGTCATGCTTCAATAACAGAGGTCTTGAGTTCAAAACCTATTGTGTAGGGGCTATGAAAAAGAGGAGAACTACCCAAGGCCCAATGGGCTTCCATTGAACACAAAAGTATATCTACTACAGTGACTATTAATATTGAGTTTTTCTGTAACACTTTGCTATTTTTCACCGTAGTTGGTCTCATAAATTCTTACACTATCTTTTTTATTTAGTCAATGGAACGAGGCCAAATAACCAAGGGATCAGATAGCTTACTGTAGGTAAGTTCAATAACAAAGTGTGAATCTTCTGGCCCATATCCAAGAAAGGCATTTGTATATCTCTCCTCTGGTATGTCACGCTTTCTCAGAAGCTTCATCCCCAGGCACTCTGTGTAGAATCTGCAATCATCATACCCAGCAGCCAGCATAGTGATTGTTTAGCAAAACAGATAATACTAAAAGAAGGTACTGTTTCGTGAAGTATAATTAAAACAAGAAGTTTTGTGCAAGAGGGATATACTTTATGGTCCTTTCCATATCCCCAACGCGATAAACAACGTGGAGCATTCTTCGCTTGTCCTCTTTGACCCACTCCAGAATATTTTCTTGGGTAGCAGCTGAGCTTGCTTGGGCAATACCAGCTGGCGGTGACCGAATACTGTTACTGTTTAATCTTAAAAGCTTAGAAGCTTTCAGACCAAAGAACTGTGACTGCTGAGCAGCTGAATAACAATTCAAAATCATTAAGTTTTGTCCAAAATCATATGCACATAAAATCATTGGGTCAAATTACTCAATCATGAACAACAAATATATACAATGTACATCTTGATTACAGCTTAAAAAATCATCGACCTACGTCACCAAATTATCAACCACAACATTATTAAAGATATACAAAATTACACTTAGTTGAATTCAGCACCAAATGATGAATAATATAACCAAATCGCTCTATTCAAATTCCAATGATAAATTAATTGACAAAATCATTTGTTGTATCCTACGCACACAAAATCATTGACCTCAAATTACTCAACCATGAGCAACAAAATATCTATAATGTACATCTTGATTATGGCTAAAAAAGATATTAATAAAATCATAGACCTGCGTCACCAAACTACATTATAAAATCAGTTCAATTCAGTACAAAATTTCCATCTCCATAAATGACAAAAACCTAACCAAATCAATTCAAATTCCAATGATAAATTTATCGAAAATTTCATCATATCTCACTATCCATACAATTTCTATTCAGTTTTTCTTCAACAAAATTCTAAAAATAAAGATTCAACAACAGTTCACACCATATTCAACATAACATACACATCTACTCTTAACCAGTTTAATTCAGCACCAAATTTCCTCTCCATAAATGAAGAATTGCTAATTCAAATTACAATGATAAATTAATCGACAAAATCATCACAACTCATCGTCCATCCAATTTCACCTCAAAAAAATAAACATTCAACGGCAATTTACACATTAATTCTTATTGAAACATCACATCCACAGACAAACCTAAGTCACAAATCGCACATTCCATTTCCAACGGCAAAATCAACTCTCAAATTATCAACACACCTCGCAAAACTATCAATCACAGATATTATAGAAAATATACACAATTACACTTAAACAGTTCAATTCAGCACCAGATTTCCATATCTCAGAAATGACAATTAATTTATCCGGATAGCTCTATTCAAAGTCCACTGATAAATCAATAAGAAATCATCATATCTCATTATCCTTCAATTTCCATTCAGTTTTAGTGTTTTACTATAACAAAACTCTAAAAAACAAATATACAACCACAATCCACACAATAATTCCAATCAACACATCACATCCACACACAAACCAGAATCACAAATCGCACATTCCATTTCCAACCGCAAAATCAGTTCAGATAACAACGATAAACAATTACAATAAACAGCTCTCAAATCATCAACACACCTCGCCAAGCCATCAATAGCAAAAATTACACAAAATATACACAAATTGCACTTAATCAGTTCAATTCAGCACCAAATTTCCATCTCCAGAAATGACAAATAATTTAACCGAATCGCTCTATTCAAATTCCACAGTTAAATCAATAAAAAAAATCATCATATCTCATTATCCTTACAATTTCCATCCAGTTTTACTATAACAAAACTCTAAAAACAAATATGCAACCACAATTCACACAATAATTCCAAACAAACCTGAATCACAAGCCACAGATTCCATTTCCAACCGCAAAATCAGCTCAGACAGCAACAATGATAAACAAACACAATCAAAATCTCTCAAATCATCATATCTCATTATCCTTCCAATTTCCATCCAGTTTTAGTGTTTTACTACAACAAAACTCTAGAAACAAATATGCAACCACAATTCGCACAATAACTCCAATCAACACATCACATCCACACACAAACCTGAATCACAAACTGCACATTCCATTTCCAACCGCAAAAGCACAAAATCAGCTCAGAAAACAACAACGATAAACAAACAAAACCAAAATCTCTCAAAATCATCAAAGCTTCCTCACCTTTTCCGGCACCGGCGAGATGAAACATAGAGAGCCTCCGAGAAGAATTTCCGGAACATGAAACCGAAACGCCGAATCGAGAAGTGGAAACAGACGCAGAAACGGACCTGAAGGAGGAGAGAGAAGGCCGAATCGACGACGCCATCGGCAGAATCCTAACCATTTCGCTCTCTGCGTCGCGGTCTCAGCGGAGCTCCTCCGTCGTCAACGGCGGTTCACGGCGAGTCGTCGTAGCTCTCCGATGGGAGCGAATTTTGGTGTGTGTGGGTGTGGAGTGAAGTGAGAGCTCAGGTATGTTGATTTGATTCGGTTAGGCCGTACGGTCCCAGACGTGGTTCACGAGACTCTTCGCTCCAGATCTGTTTGGATGTGGTGTGGGGTTGTTTGTGTTCGGGTTTGTTGTATCCGGGACTGTGGCTGGGTTAACTTGTCCTAATTTTCTGCTTGGATATGGTATGGAGTTGTTTGTTTCGGGTTTATGTTATCCAGATCTGGGTTATCTGATCTTACTGGGGTTTGTGAAGTTTGGGCTTGGAACCAGATAGGCCCAATATATTCTGATAATGAAGCCCAAAAGGCATTACAAAATTGTGCTATGTAGTAATTGTTTTCAGAGATAATTACCGGTTACTATCATGTTAAATACATTCACATTTTGCATGTTACTACACAAAACTGTTTTTTTTTTCAATCTGTTAAATGTTCCGTCAGTTAAATCCGGAAAATATCTAAATACCCTTCATTTTTTTTACACGTTACTACCCTGTTAGATACACATTTTGCACAAGTTTATGATAGTAATATGCAACGAAA
>JAYMTK010001326.1:0-16801 GCA_036897405.1 Pelargonium myrrhifolium | reverse complement strand
TATTCTACCATTTGTCTATGTTTTCCCCAAACCAACAAAAGCACCCAAGAATAGAACTTTAAATTATTTTTGATAAAAAGTTCATATTCGATAATTGGTAATTGATAACATAATTAGTTTAAAACTTTATATTATTTTTGTGTTAAATATTTGCATATAAATTTAATTTTAGTATATTATTCACTTCTAAGTGTATTTTGAATTTTGTTATATATTCTTAACTTTCTACATATTTTTAGGAATTTTTTGGTATTTATCATGTATTTATGACATCATAAATAACATGCTAGCGTCAGCATGTTCGACCCGCCCGGTCGGCCCAGTGACCTGGCTGGGTCACTCATTGGACCGGTTTTTAAAACATTGGTTTCGTTTAGACCCGAAAAAAACTGGTATCGCCAACATATTCCGATCAATTTGGGAGGGAAGACTACACCTTGAGTCATGTATGAAGTAAGAGACAGTCTGCTTTCATCAGGTACTATGAAAGCAATAAACTAAACCAGTTTTTCAAAATCTCAAATTCCAGCATGCCTCTAAACTATCCACGGATCTCGTGTTAGGATGTATGACTAACGGCTACTATGGTTTAAATCTTGGTCTTGGTTAATTTATAATGTTGGTTTATAGTTTTATTCCCATGGATCTCATGTTAGAATTCATAGTCGGATAATATTTTGTTTTTGTTTTTAGTTCTCAAGCATAAAGTGTTTCTTTGTTATTTGAAATGACACATCTTTGCGAGGTCCATTGCTGATGCAAACACACAGAAGTTTGTCATAGGTTTTTACCTACATGGTGAGCAAATAATAAAAGTTATAGGGGTTACCCAAAATACATGCAACTAAAACACTCATTTATTATTGTAGTGTTCTTGATAATCAACTTGATATTTATAATCTTACCTTGCATTTGTGTTTTATCTGTAAAAGTTTTTGGTGGCCTTATAACAATTAAATTTGGACCGGACAAACTACCATTGGGACAAAACAATCCAAAAAGCTAAAATACACTTGGGAGATGTTCGTTTAATAAATTTTAATTGAATTTCTAAGAATTTAGAATATGTTGGGTATTAAAATTTTATAATTATTGCGTTTATTTAATTTTTTTAGAATGAAATATTTGTAATTAAAAAAATATTTTCTTTCGTAAGATTAGTTAAATAAATCTAAAATCTTAGGAATTGAAATGACACCTCAATTATGGTATTTCAATTTCTGAGAATTTTGAATTATTGAATGATGAAAATTGGTGGACCCTACAATTGATGGTTTAATATTAAGTTTTCAAATGTAAAGAAAGTAAGTCGTGACTATTTTAATTAAGTTAAAAAATAAATTAAACAAACGCCACATTAAATTGTTTTAGGATTTTCTTATCAAGACAAGATTATCCTAAAACACAAGTTTTAGGATTATCTTGCCCTAGTGTGTTTTAACGGTCACTTAGGAGTTGGGTCATCAAGTTGATGACCCAATTCAAATAAATTGGTGTTATTTGAAGGTATAGATTGCTCACATTAGGCACATGGTCGAGGCCATACTGATTGGCTTTATAGTTGGGAGATAATTCTGGCATAAAATAGTGCGTATATAGATCAAACTGGTTAGGTCTTGATATATAATTCAAGGACCATCTTGGTAAATTTTTCTTTCTTGAATTGCTTTAATAATTGGCTATACAAAAGCTCTATATAGTGGGTAAGAGAGAGCAAATGCATAGTGTAAACACAAATGTGATTATGATAAAAATGGTCATCAATGATCAAACTATATAAATATAGCTACTTTATTGAAATCAAATGGTCTAAGACCAAATTTCAACATTAATTCATAAACTAAATTTGTCCGGACCTAATAATTCAAATAAGTGTCATGTTTGCCTTGAGGTTATGACTCAAAATAAATGTCGGTTTTCATTTTTAAGAAGTTAGTATTTCTTAAAGTTTGTTGTAAAACATGATCACGATTATAAAAAAAGTTAAATGTTTCCAGACCTCTTGAACTTGTTACGGTTTTGCGTTTAGCTCTCGGGGCGTTTTTTTTTAAAAACATTTTTGGACTAGTTGTTTTCATAAATTTGGTCTTGGTAACCTTCTACTCCTGGTAGTGACTGCCACGTAGGATGGAACTGCCACGTCCCCACACCCCCCACGCCAGCAAAAAACCAAAGAGACAAAAATAACAAGTCTAGTGGCGTATATATATATATATAAGACGCCCTGATGGCCAAACGCAAAATCCAGACAAGTTCAAGGGGTCCAGAAGTATTTAACCCTTTTTCATTTAAGGTTATATCCTTCAACTCTCTCATCTCTTTATATTGTTCACCACTCACACAATCACCAAATCATCTCCACAATCCCTCACATTTTTTCTCATAATCGTCTTCAATATGTTTAATAAGAAAACACAACGAAGTGAATGTTGATGTCTTGGTTGATACTTTATGAACACAATGAGATTGGATTTTGATTTTTTTTTTTTAAGTTATAGAAATTTCAGATTCCGGCTGCTGAAATTTGAAATTTCCATTATTACACGAGATTTTTCTGAATTTGAAACCCTTCTTAATGACAATCCAATCTTAGCACAGAAATCACACAAAACCAACCTCACTCTTACCAAACAAGCATATAATGACCATGCCGTCGTTGGCAAATTCGAATAGTCAACGCTCGTGACCTTCCCGCACGTGTCTCCGGATTGAATTCCATACAAAAAATTTGATCCAGAAACTCTCCATTGATGCAATCGCACGCGAACAGGACGCGGACTCGGATCCCTGAATCGATGTTGTTCTTGCTCGAGATTTGCGGATTATAGGGCACGATTGTGTCCAACGTTGTAGGGCCCAGAACGTCGACGATGTAGGTCAGATTCGAGCCCTCCTATAGGTAGTACGAGGCGAGAGCAAGGTCGCACCCTTTCGTACACTTGGATTTGGATAGGGAACAGACGGAGACGAAGACGTAGAGAAAAATCGAGACTTTAGGACTCATCGAATTGAGGATTGAGAGAGATTGGGAAAATGGTTTGGGTTTTTTTGGGTTGGATTTTGAGTTTTGGATCGTTAACTGGCTGGTGTTTTGTGGAGGTTTTAAAAAAAATGGGGAAAGATTATTGGATGATTAGATTAAGGTTAAGGTTAGACCAATGATGAGGTGTTTTTTGTTTGTTTGATTGTCCGATTCTCTGTGTTTGTTTGCTACTTGATACAAAATGTGTGGTGAAGAAGATGAAAAAATGAAAGAGTCGAAAGAGAAGGTTTAAATGAAAATAAATAAAAGTATAAAGGGTATAATTGTAATTTCACACATTTTTAAATGGACTTGTCCGGATTTTGCATTTAGCCCTCAGGGAGTTTTACTTTTAAACATCCCTGAACTTGTTGTTTTTGTTCTTTAGTCCTTTGCTGACGTGGCGGTTGTAGAGGACGCGACAATGCCAAGGTGGATGACTCATTCTATTAGAATCAAATAGACAAAAACAACAAGTACATGAGTGTTTTTTATTTATAAATAAAACGCCTTGAAAGCCAAACGCAAAATCAGAACAAGTCTAAGGGGTGTAGAGATATTTAACCATTATAAAAATTAAATATATCATATTATCTATTTTTTTTTTTGTCTTAAAATAGAAATAAAGACAAGTCACTTTGGTACAGAGAATAATAGATTTTAACATTACCTCCAATTGGAGGGTTGTTGCGGTTAGCTGTCCAGACTACTGTCTCTTCCGGAACACCAACAACATATATGCCAATAGCATATCCATTGCCTTTCTTGTTAAAGGTATATAAGAAGAATTCATCCCGCATTTGCGGTGTGTGAGTTACTATTGTTGTTTGCAAAAATTCTATCAAACCTGTCGGGCATATAAATCAAGTTTTTCACTCGTGGTTTGGGGTTAAGATTTGCTACCAAAATATTGAGTGATGCATCCTTTTGTCTTGAGGTCAAAATAACACTAGATAACGTGACATACACAAAACTAGTTTGGAGTATGAGAGTTGACTTGGACTTAAACACTTGAGTTTTGGGATTAGACACTTAAACATATGGAGTGAATTTCGATGATGAGATCTAGAGTTAAGTTTTGCGAATCAAAAGAATGTGCATTGCATAAACGTCTTAACTCTTAAGGGTGTCTTGCTATGTAACACACCTATACTTATTATTTGGATATTGATCATTGTTTATTTTCACGATCAGGGTCGTCCTAATCATTTTGGGTTATGTCCTAAGATAAATAATTAGGTTCTAATTTTTTTATTATAAATAAATTTTCTGATTAAATTTATATTTTATTAATTAGTACAAGAAAAAATTGCATCTTATCTCACAAGTTCATTGACGAGTACATGTATCTTAAAAATATAAAACATAAATTCATATACAATATAAGAAATAATGTGATGAATGGAAAATGCAATATAGTCAGTAAAAAAACAAATAGTGGTGATTAACTTTCTATAGGTACCTCCAAGTATTTTTATGTTTTTTAATTGTTCAACTAGAAGAAAAAAAAACATTTGGTAATCATGAGAGACTCTCAGAGAGATAACTGGTATCAGAAGTGTACCTTATTTTTTTAATTTCATACTCTAACTCATTAATGAAAAACAAACTTTTTATTATTGTTTGCATTTGTTAAGAACAAAAATATATATTTAGTTGAATTACTAATACACCCGCTTTATCGCCGCTCTCGCACTCCCCAATCTAAGGCCTTGTCCACGACATAGGTAAAACTTTGTTGCCCTAGTTTTGTATTTAATTTGCTTGACGTCTGGTTATCCCCTCTCTCTTTAAGATGCGGGGTTTGGGACAACACATGATTCTCTCCAAACCACATACGACAGCACACAGTTGCTGTGAAAATCTCTTACCCTCAATATGTTGGCTATTTTGGTGTGTGTAATAATAAATTTTAGATTTCACAAAGCCAAAAAATGTAAATTAAGAGTAGGGAGTAAATATAGGAAACTTCTTTTTATATAAAAAAGATTGGAAAACAGTAGTTTAAAGTAGATTTACACGCAAAAGACCATTAGTGCAGTACACGGTCCCTTCTGAGTTGCAGTTAAAGCAAGGATTAGAGTGAAGCTTGCTTCAGGTCTTTCCCTCACTTTCCCATGTGAGTTAGTATCCTGCTGATCAAAGCTTCCTTCTTTCCGCTCAGCGGAAGATTGTGCGCGGTCAGGTAGTGCTTCAAATCCACCACCGTCAAATCCTTCAACTGCAAACCATAGAACACCAAATTTATTAGGGTCGTGAATAATCCTAGCGCAAATCAAACCATTCTGTTCTACGTACATTTCCTTTGTCTGCAAGATCATCCCAATCATAGTTTGCACACTCATTAACTGCACTTTCAGTAGCTGTTTTCCTTTTTTTCGATGCTACACTTGGTTTTTCTTCACCTCCAAAGTTGCTTTCATCATAATCTTCCCCATAGACCGAAAGTTTAAATGCTTCTGTAGCACTAACAAGCTCTGGTCTGCCAGCCAAATTTGCAAACACATCGTCTCAAGTTGATAGTATATGAAAGGGTAACGAACGGTACAGGAAAAAGAGATCAAAACTTTGTCCTCACCTACCCATGCCTTCCTCGTCAGGGACAGTTTCATCTTTGACTTCGGGTATCTCATCTTCATCCAGGGCTAAAGCCTGCAATACTGCATAATGTCTCTGCAAGGCTGCAAGATCCTACTTTGTTACACACAAGGAATACTACAAAAGTTGCAATGACTAAAAATGACAACATAATAATTTTATAAATGTTCCACTTTCTGAGTAGAGAGAGCATAATTTACAAGTAATCGGTAACTGCAGAAAGACATCAGTACTCCGTCTGTCCCAAAATGTGAAATCCTACTAACAAGGTTGACCTTTTAGTAGTGGAAGCCCAAGCCATTATATTAACCCAATATGAAATTTAACAAAACTCAAGGAATTCTAGCTAACTTATCTTAGAGATATTGCTGGCACTTCATGCATGACTACCTAACAAAACACAAAGTGGACGCTCATTTTAAGATAGAAGTAGTATAAAAATACTGTACTAGTACACATATGGGGAAATGGCATTAGCATAGTCTTGAATAAAAAATTCCAAGCAGTGCTGCAATTTAACCCACAGGGATTTTAGCTACACACTTCTCTCCCTGTTTTAATGTATCTTGTTTGACTTCATGATTCACACATAATCTGAGTCATGTAAGCAGATAAATATATTGAACAGACAGTAGATGACTGCACACTTCCGACACAACTCGTTAGATCTTAAAGCCACAAGTTAACTTACTGAACTACCAAAAAGCATATTACAGCTCACCAGGATTGGAAAATTGGCACACTGAGAAATCCTTCAAGTCCATACGTTTCATTATTGCAGCAGCTTTTTGAATTTGATCATCTGTTGCTCGAGCTGCAGCAGCATCTGAATGATGCTGCACAATTCATCAAATTCACTAAGCATTGATATTGCTGAGAAAGTCTATTCAAATTACCTCATAGGGTTACACACAAACACATGGTATTTATATATCTTGCCTCTTCAACATGTCGTATGTCATCAGCATAAGGAAGATATATCATATGCATTCCCGGTGGCTCAATTTGACCACAAGCATCAATCACCTCATCCTGTGAAGTCTCAAAGAGATTAGTGAGCTTTATCGTGAATATAAGATACAAACATTGTAACACATAAAACCAGTTAAGTAATAACAAGAATTCTACTGGAGCTATTTACTGGACTTGATGTCGATATCTTGTACTCCCTCCGTCCAAAAATAGGTGTCTTATTGGAGTTGAGTTTTTGTCCCCAAATAAGTGTCTTGTTCCTTTTTTAGGAAGTTAGTTATCCATGGGGATGAAAGAGTAAATAAACAACACTAACTCCTTAATTTTTCTCAAAATAGAAAGAAGGACACTTATTTTGGTATGGGAGAAGTATTTGAATTGTTGCATTGAGAGTAAGCCAATAAGAAGACTGACAATGGAAAGGCTTTTTCCTTCAAAGAGCATATACTTAATTATTGCTTTAGACATTACAAGAAATGATGTTGGACCAGCCAAATGCTGACACGTAAAAAAGAAAGAAAAAAAGAAAAGAAAAAAAAGATAACAATTACAGCTGACATTGCTTCTTTAATTTCTATAAACACTTCCAAATACTGCAATGTCATTTATTAACAGCATTCCTCACAAGATGCTGCAATGTCATTTACAACATTCATTCCAAAATATTGGTTATCTAGTGACATTGATAGAGTCTTTTATTTCAAAGGCAACAGTGTACCAAGCTGTTTGTGCATCAAAGTACATGCATAATTGAACAAAGAAATGCTGTCTTACTTGAGCAACTAGGGCAACCAATTGTGGACGAGTTGAACTACCATAAAATGCAACTGCAAAACTGGAAGAAAAAAAAAATGAAACATTACCTTTCATGGTTGTGTTCAATACATAATCTTGGCGAATAAAAATTCAGTTCTATTCAGCATTACTTCCTGAGAAACCAATCCAAGCATGGCTATAATCTCACTTTCAGTTGGGTGAGTCATATGAAGTTATGAACTATGAATAATCTACACTTTCCCGACTTTTAACTGAGAGTACTGATATCAGAATGAACCAAGAAACTGAAATTTTTTTTGTGTAGAAGAAAGAAAGTAAGATAGCATGTAATTACAAAACATGTAATATTCCGGCAAAAGGTTTCCCAAAATTCCAATAAATAATTATAGACATCTTTCACAAATGAGAACTAAGTTAGTACTTACCATGTGATATGATTTTAAATGCTACATATTTTTAGCAACATCAATTTTATATGATATTTACGTCCATCAAAATGGAACTGCATAATATAGATCCATGCAGGACATTGAAAATGCAAGTGCTATACAAAAGATTGCTTTGAATGTTATATGTGCGTAGCAACATCAATTTCAAATGATACATAGTGGTCTGGTTGAATTGCACAAAAATATTTCATCAACTACTTACCGCTTAAGCTGTAACATGGATCTATGCAGGGCAACGAAAATGCAAGTGCTGCCAATTACTTCCTGCATGAAATGACCAGCAAAACAGTCAAATATAACATAACAATAGAGGTTGTCAAAATAATTTAGAAGACAAGATTAAATATTCAGCTAGTTGCAAACTATAATAAAGAAAATACTTTGTAGGATGATTTTTTACCTACCCATAAAGAAACAAACAACACTCAACAAGTCAATCCCAACCAACTCCATAACAGAGGTACCACTACTACATGAAATTTATTTCTTCACCTATTCCTTGCTGGCTTTTCTAAAAGTCTGGCAACAAAAATATTTACAATACTAACATCCTATCCACGGACACAGTCCAGATGTTTGGAGTTTTTAAAAACATTTACGATTATGAGGCTCTTGATTTTCCCAGTTTCACATGATCTTATACTTATACCTGGTGTTAAACTAGAAGACACAACAAATAGGGTTTGAACACGGCAAAAGAATTTTGTGGCCACACTCATGTATTGATAACGAAAGCTATAGGGTTCATGTATTATGTATACCCTTACACTACTTACATCAGATGAATTTAAGACGCTTGTGATAATTTATTGAATCACAGTTTGTAATTTTTCATAAACAAAGAGCAGAAATGAAGAACACAAGAGATGATCTCCTACTCCCAGTAATAGGCTCACAGAAGCAATTTCATACACAGCTATGTAAAGCAATGAAGGAAGAACTCTTCTCTTCTCTAAACCATTTGCAGAGAGAAACAAGAGGCCGCCATGTACTATTCATACAAGTTTCAGGTGAGAAAATACTGATGACAACTGATTGCTCATAAAATTGAAAATTTGAATTGAGCCATCTACATTTACCCGTAATTTACTGAAGAAAGAAGAAACGAAAAGAATCACCACATTAGCAATGCTATAAAATGATTAGTGAAGCAGCTACCTTATCACTGGGAAAGACAAATGTTGATGGCCTTAAGTTGTGATAATCTTTTAAGCAGCTTAACGGTTTGAATCCCAGAAGACGAAGCTGTCCAGTTGAAATTCGTTTTATCTCTGATAGCTCCTCTGTTGAGAACTTTATATTCTCACTGAAGAGAAATTAAAAAAAATAAAATAATAAATAAATAAATAAAATAATAATAATAATGATAAAGCTGAAATTCGTAGTATATAGTTGATATCAGAACATATATAATTAAAATTTTAGTTAAGAAAAATGCAATTAGCTTCATAATGTCATAATGGGCCAACAACATAATAAGCACTATGACAGGGATGCTTTCATGGTAGGTAGCACACGAAAACTGGACGGGGACTCAATCCACAATACAATAGGAACTTGAAAGAATGGGGAATTTTGACCTCCTTCGGGGATCAGGGCCGCTCTGACCATAAATTGCCCCACCCCGTACTGTCCCGCACCTGATTCTTTAGTATTGAATAATATATACTCATCCCATCCTAAAAATGGATGTCTACTCCCCTATTTTTTGTAAAAATTTAGGATAGGCTCGTTATGGTTGAACTTTACCCCTTACATTCACATGTGCTCTAATTGTAACAAACTTAAAAAAAAATTCTAACTAACTAGTCTAGGGGATATTGTTGGTAATACATGCATAACCAACAAATCAAAAGGGAAAGTGGAAACTCATTTTGGGATAATTTTTTAGCAAATGTGAACATTTATATTGGGACAAAGAGAGCTAATTATTAAATTATGCTCAATGTATATAATTGAAATTGTAGGTTGCAGTTGTAATTAATTAGTATGTCATGCTATATATTTTCAAACAAATTTTTAATTGCATTTCTTGAAAATTATATTTATATATAATAATATAATATATATAAACGGGACCTAAATGGCAGAAGAATCCGATCTCAAATAGAGGCAGGGATGGGGGTGGGGATTAAAAGCCGCCCCAAGTTCACTCATTTCCATTCTTACTTTCATCGAAACTCATATATTCCACTCAAAGTTGCAGTTTTGAGTAGTTAAGAATAGTCAATCACTAACAGTCTAACACAATAAGAATATCTAAAGATGGTATCGTCGAAAGAATGTACAGATTTTACAAACTTCATTCATGCAAGTAACTGAACAGATCATTAAAATTGCATCCTAAGTGTAATACTGTAATTTCACTTTACTAGTTGTATTGGAAATAACAGGGATGCAAAAATTTGAAGTTAATTTTACTATATTAGATTATAAAAATGTTATATGCATTTCCTGATTCTCATTTCATTAGTTTACTGTCTTGGCACAAATCAGGGCCTAGACAGATGTTGATACAAGCCAATAACAATAACATTAATAATAATAATATTAATAATATTGTTAACCAGGAAAGTAATAACTAATTAAAAGGAAATACAAAACTGAAGGGAGTTTTAATTGCGAGATAGGAAGAACCCACAAGAACTAATCAAGAAAATGATGAAGCTCTAAAAATGAATATGATAAATAGTTACAGAAGGAACAGAAAGTACTTACTTCTTGTACTCGTGAAAACGTGTTAGAGGCATTTGCATTAATGCACCAGTATCCGCACAGATGAAAGATCTTTCAGTCTGCACACAGTCAACCTTTATTCACTAAAATCTAGTCCTTAAAATCCAATCCCACCTTAAAACAATACTATGTGGGATGTAATGGGTAAAACACCGACGTCTCGTACCAAAACATTGAACCAAGCTCTGGCCTGGTAGTAAGAAATGCATATGCAAGGCACAATAGAACATATATACCATCTAGGAACTAGCATACTAGAAAATATCAAGTTACAACCACACAACTCAAAATTCCATGTAAAGGAACATTAGTGATCCGCTATTTTCGGAAAATTAAAACATTGCTGAAGGCAGAACATGAGTTCTTGCCACCATCCAAAATTTGCAACATCAAATGTGATGCAGCATAAAGTTGTGGGAGAAAAACTTTGTTAGAAGACGTTGAACTCAAATAAAATAAGATTATAGAGACTCGTCTGTGCTACAGATGATACTTAAGCTAGTGAAATAGATTATCAGTATTACACAATATACCTTCAGCTGTTTGTATTCATACTGACAGTATGCTAGCAAATGTGCAATAGAAGACATGTGATGAGGCAAATGTCACGTACCTTTAAAGGACGATTAGTAACAGAGTCAAGCCAGGTAATTGCTCCTTGAAACCAAATGCAAGAAACAATTTAGTCATAAACCATGTATTAAAGGTTGTGCGCAGAAACCAGAGTCTGATAAAAGTAACTGATGCTTAATTAGAAATTATGGAACATGCATACCTGGAACAGTAGGACGAATCAAAGCGTATGAATTGAGTTGAACAGTTAAGCCATTACTAATGGAAAACATTATAGTTCTAACAATGCGTTTCTTGAACATACGCTTTCTCAGCTGCACCTTCATATCTTCCAGTCTAAAAATAGAGTATTAACCTTTCTTCAGACTTAGAAATTTTACAAGGTTAAAGGCAGTTACCCAGAGATACTCCAGCCTAAAAACTATTAAATTTAAATCTTCAACTTAATAGAAAACCAATAAACTAGTTTTAAATAAAACAATCCCATTTCTTAAACTGAACCACAAATTAGAATCAGCAACTCTCATAATGAATTTACTTGCAAATGTATTATATATTACTATATTAGAATGAGACTCATTTGAAAAGCAGATAGCAAATGTAATTGCTACAATTTCAATACTAGACATGGCACTCCTATGGACACGCAGAAGAAATACCATTGATATAAATTAAAGATTAAAACACTTACTTCTCTGCTGTGTAAGGGATGAACTGAACAAGGTCGTTGCCTTTCAATCCAATTAATTCCTGAACATGCAAGTTTGAAGTTGTAGTGAGTATAAATGGCCCTCAACAGCCATGGAAGTTGCACAAGACATCAAAACTAAGGGTATGGACATACAGCGTAGAAGAGAGAAACGTCAAACTCATCAGGCTTGCTCAAAGGGAGAAGTTCAATTGAGATGCCTAGATCCTTTGTATCCTGAAATTTTTAGCCATATGATAATAAAAGTCGATTCAATAGAAAGTTGAGACCATTAAACAATTGAACATGAACAAATCATATTTATAGCAATATGTACTTTAGCTCGTTGTAATGTGGTTCTGGTCAGATCTGTTTTTGCCGCTCCCTTGATACTCCCAAAAGGATCGTCTTCATTTGTAAACAAAAGTATCCTTTTATCAGCTGTCTTAGAAGATCTGAGATAGTTACATTGCTAGTCATTATTCAGAAACAACATGCAGAAGATCTTATACAGAATAACGCACTTGTCTCACACAATAGGTTTGAAATAAGCAGCATTACCCTTTGCGCAGTAAAGCTTGTGATGCCCAGAGCGCATTATATAGAGAATTTTCTCGAGACCCAGACACAATACCATATTTACTCCCAATTTCTTTCATAAATGTTTCTGCAAGAATATGATTCCAAACATCCAGCTTGTATTACAATTCAACACCATGCATCAAAAGAGGCATTGATCAAGAATAGTTAGTAAAGCTCCTGAAGCTTTCAATTTATAGTTTACAACATGTTAATGAAAATTCTGTAAGAAAATGGGAAGTATTCAGGGAGGAAAATCTAATAAGTTTATCTTGGTGGAACGAGAGAGCAAAACTTGCAACAAAACCAATAAGTAGTTGACAAAACAAGAAATTGGTTAAATACTTGAATATAATGAACAGTGACATCTGTTGCAACCAAAATATCAGTAGTGAAGCAGATAAAGACGCCTTCGAGTAAATAAACATTTCAATATCAATGAAATAAACTCCATGATTTTGAAATATAAAATAAGAGGAGAAAGAGCAGAAGGAATATGATGATGTGATTGTTCACCTGAGAACTTACCCTCTACATGATCAAATTCTTTTATAAGTCTTGCAGTTGGCCTGTCAAGATGCTCTCGTTCAGGAACATTAAAAACAAAAACAGAATCGAGATCCTGCAAATTCTTCTTCTCCTTCTGCAAATTAGGATGGAATCAACTCAATAAAGCAGATTCCATACGTAAGCAATTCAAGAGAATGCTAGAAATAGATGTGTGCATCTTCGTAACTCTTAACAATGTATGATATGATCTCCTTTCTGGTGTGCTATGAGAATGGAACATATAACTGTATATTAATATCATACAAATATAAAAACATTGCCAAGAAAGATCACAATGTATGTGTAAGATATGCAGATAGCAGGACAGGTGAGGACTTTGGAAGATATGTAATCCAAGATAAATCCTCAGAAACAGGCGCCACGTGAAGTTCAGTTTACCAGAAACTGTGAATCAAAGATAACATAAATACGATAAAGTTAACAAACCAATTGGTCCAATTCCAAATAAAAATTTTAGGTAACGTTTGAGGACCATTTTCTTATAAGGGAAAGTTTGGATGATAAGGCCAAGTTCGTGGTCAAATTAAAATCTCGAAAAAAAGTCAAGGGAAAGATAGTGGGAAAGTAAGATTCCAAAGTAGTAAATACACTTGCTACTATTGGTGGTATATTTGAAATAAAATAATATAAATTCATTAATTCAAATCCAACAAAAAATATATATTTAAATTGGAGGGACAATTAAGGTCTGTTATATATTTTCCAACTATTTACTTACTCTCTACAATTTTTAGCCAAACATAATGTTCCTTTTTCACAACTCAAAATTCTTTATTTTTTCATCACTTTCTATGCGTCAGATGCCCTGTGAAAGTAAACTTTCCAGGATAGTATACTTTTCTGTTGCCAAACGAGACCTAGCAAATGTCGTCCCTAGTTGGATATCCTTTCCTTGTCTGTGGGCTTTTGTCAAGTGTAAGATATTCTCTAAGCATTCTGAAGACTTAAGGGAATGAAATTTTTTTTCCTCTCTATAATTCTTGTGCTGAGAAAAAAAGGAGTTTAAGCTAGCTTGCATCAGATGTTGACAAAGTTGGTGGCCACGATGACATTGATCATCAAGCCCATATATAACCAATAGATTAGCAACCACTACTTAACTCTTATTTAAAAGTGCAGTCATTAAGGCAAAAATGCCTTTGAAAAAATACCATATTCAAAAAGTGAGTAACACCTTTATTTTTTTTAACGATGTAAATAAGGATACAACAGAATAAAACAAATCACATTCTTTCTTTTTATCATCTAAAGTTTTATTCCAATTGCATACAAAGTTACAGTTTTTGACAGGGACATATCTCAATTCTATGCCAGATTTCAATTTCAAATAGAGCCATTTATGGATACACTTAAAACTTGAGAGATTCTGCTTGAAGTACAACAAAAACACTATGCAATTCTCTGGCAAAGAAATATATCAACCAAAGACTAAAAGGAACAAAATGTAGAAGCAATTGTAAACAAAGATAAATGAAACAAAGGTCATTCAGGGAGAACTTAAACGGTTAAGAGATAATATATTAAGAATATTCTAAATACAATATCCAGTTTATCAGAGAGAACTTACCGTGTTGAAGAAACATATTGCAATTTCATCGTTAGACCTATTAATGATTTGATTCTTCAGAGACTGGGAGATGCAACTAACAGCAATGTGGAAAGGAGTCTCATTTTCTTGATCATTCTTCTGATATCAACACATACATAGCAAATAGAGTTGCATTAACCAAGATATAAACCACCTAAATTCTTGTACAATAACATGTAGATCAAGATATGAATGAGGCAAGTGAAGTACAATGGATAACCAAACAGTCCATCTGAAATGATCTTATTCTTAGGAATTACTTTGCCCAGACAATATGAACACAAGATACAAATAGGACCACTCAACTACAATGAACACTCAACTGAGCCCCAACCTTATACACCAAACCATAAAAACTCCAGTTGAAGGTAATGCAAGCATAAAAAACATCAAATAGTTCATCAGTCACTTAATGCCTAAAATTATATAAAATTCACCAAACTCATGTAAGCTCAAACACTCCAGCTGAAGCCGATGCATGCATAACAAACAATATCTAAGCATAACATTTCATATAAATTTGAAATATATACAAAAGAAATCATACCCCAAGACAAGTATTGGAGAACATTTTTGGCGATGCATCAACTAAATAAACCACAAGCTCTTTGGTGGACTCACTCTCCTGAAATCAAACACGGAAAGTTAATTTTAGAAAGTAGAGGCACAACAAAATAAGAAGAGTAGAAAACAAAAATCGGGAAAAATGAAGAAATTGATGGAGAAGCAAGAGGTAACCTGGTAAGCTTCGTTGTCAGGATCGTCCTCGTCGTCGCGGAAGATATCGTCAGGGTCCACGTCCATGGTCTCTGGAAGATACGGAGAAGCAAATCGGTGCCCTAAGCAAAATGAAGCCAAACAACAACACCGCCGAGAGAGTCTGAGACTTTGGGTTTTGGCCTTTTCGGTTTCGCACCCGCCTTTATATTTATTTAAATTTCATTCCTAATTTTTTGAAGTTCTGACTTCTGAGCTCAGACTTTAGTATTCACTATTCAGTCAGGTGTACAGCGCAAGCTAATACACTTTTCTTCCTTCCGTCTCCTGTTACATTGTAAAATTACTAAAATGGGGCAAATTGAACAAGACCAAGTCCCAAAAAAACAAAACAATAGTTTTCATTAGTTATATTTTAGGGATAATTGCAGATACCCCTCTAAACTTTGAAGGTTTGACACATAAGTCTTATGAATTTTTTCTGTTAGTAAATAATTCCCTAAACTTGCGCAAAACTGATTTTTCCGTTAGGTTTTTAAGTTTGACCAAAAAATCCTTATATTTTAAATTATTTATTATTTTCAGAAATAAATAAATTAAAATAAAAAGCAAAACCCTAATCCCTCTTCCTCACAAATCACTCTCATCTCTCCTCCATCTGCTCTCTCTCTCTCTCTCTCTCCTCCTTCCCTACTCTTTCATTTCCCATCTCCGGCCATCAAGGCTCTCGCCAGCCATCTCGCCTCTCTGGACCAGGCCGTGGCCGCGGTGCTCTGGAAGGCGGAGCGGGCCGTGGTGCTCCCGAAGACGAAGCAAGATGTGGCGGCGCTGCCATCATGCCTCTGCAGCGGCCACCGGCCATCGCGTCGTTGCAGCGGTGCCGGCCATCGCGCCTTCGAAGCAGCGCCGGTCATCGCGCCTTCGAAGCAGCGCCGGTCATCGCGCCTTCACAGCGGCGTCTCTCTTGTGGCAGATCAACTTCCGCCTCCGTCGCCGCTCCCTCCATCGACGCCGGATCTGCTCCATCGAGGTCTGATCTGCTCCATCGCGCCTCTCGCCGGCCATCGACGAGCTCCTCTCTCTCTCTCTCTCCACCACACCGACGGATGATGATTACCGCGGCCGGAGGCGGAAGGGGCGGAGGACGGCGACCTACGTCAGCACTCACTGCGGCATTGACATGGTTAGGTCCGGCATCGCCGGGAAGAGCTCCGGATAGAACCGGCGGCGGAGGACAGTGGCTGAATGGGTCTCATGATTTCGATCTATTCGATTCTAAACAATCTGGCTTTAGTATAAAATTGCTCACTTTTTCTTACTTTTTGGCTTTAGTGTTGTATCTGTATTTTTGTTTTTATCTGTATTTGTTCTATACTTGAAGAAGCCTAATTTTGTGTCTGTGATTAGAGCAAAAAAAAATCGATGGCTCGATTTTGAACAAGCTCAAAGAATGGTTCTCAACTTCTCATCAAATCTTTGACATATACACAAATTCATCAAATAGGTTTGCAATATTTGAAATTGGTTTTGTT